>JAODLL010018387.1:8192-26811 GCA_026546735.1 Forbesichthys agassizii | reverse complement strand
CGATCTTTATTTTTCCAGTATGGTTTGTGTGTGACATTCTCCCTAGTGGTATGGGTTAAGAAATGTATATTGACAATATTGTTAGTTTTTTTGTGAAAGAGGAAAGATAAGAGTAAATAAAACAATGTCACTACTTATACAACAATAAAGATGCAGTTGCCTCTAATTTCTTTAATGACAATTGATTCTTTGTAAGTAGTGTTGCTGTCATATATGTTATAATGTTATATCATGTATACTGGTAAGTGGTAAGAACTACAAATAACATCTTAAAAGCTCAGACTTTTGTTTTCCGTTCTTGCAGGTGTAGCTACAGTTGAGCCAAATATCGCAAAGCTATTTAATATGGACAATTAGTTATAAGTATGTGTGTATTGTTAACTTTCTATTCTGATATATTTTTTATACTTGAAGAAAAGTATTCTACATAATGTTATAACTTTCTGTAATATGACCCGTGCCCTGTGTCATTTAATTCAATTCAGTGTAGTTTATATATAGCTATCAGAAAATGGGCACAAAGAAACTGTAAAGTATAGGCTACACAATGAATGTGTATATTTTTACATTATCCAGGATGTTAAGACTTTTCACTTCCAATAACAGAATGTTTCTGTACACAAACGGTTTCTAAAACCTTGAATTGTTTCCCGCAAAAACAGAGAGCAGGACACCAAATAACAGGCAGCAGTGTTGTTAGTTCCTCTGCCTAGGAGAGCAATTTGGACATCTGAGCTCTCAGACCATCTGCTCTGCTTCTATTCCCCTATTCTCTGACCTATTATGAAGTGAAAGCCCTCTCAGCAGACGCACTGTCACAGACTGTACACGTCACTCGTGGAAATCCAAACTGGGCTGGCTGGAGGCTAGAATGTAAATTCATTGTGGTTATTTGCAATTTTTAGTTATATTTTAAAAGATGTAAGGATTGACCACTAGTGCAGTGCCTTGCTTGATGTTGCATAACAGTTTGAAGATACTTTATTTGCTACGACAAGGACATATTCTGTCATGGCATGATCTGTGGGTTACACAGTGCTTCTGTGCTGGAAAACAGAACTCAAAACAAACTATCTGTAACCTAACTATACAGGTGTATCACCAGTCTGTTTGGGTGATGAAATGTGATGCACATTACTTGATTTGGTACAGGTGGTCAAGGACACCTCCGCAGATTAAAATTTTAATGGACATGTCCACATTTGTGGAGATAAAACCTGAAGCTGTCTTTCTATCCACTAAGCCATCTGCCAGGTCAGATTTGAAGGGCAGTCTACAATATTAGGCCAAGTAAGCGGGCGGCTTCACAGATCCGCAACACAACAGGATTCTGTCTCTGATAACAGCAGTACAATTCTCAGATAATAGATGAGGGAGTAAACAAATCTTTGTGGAAGTTTGAAGGTTCATTTAACTGTAGGTCAGGACAGCTGTTACACTACACTGTTTTAGTCCCAGACTATTGTAAGTGGGGCTCTGCTTTGATGGACAATTCCGCTGTGTACAAAAACAAAAGTAAACTTTTTAAATATATATTATATATAATATAATTTGATTACATAAAAATTTGTGTTTATAAATGTTCCGTCTACCTGTAGGATTAGAGGTGGCTGATTTCTAAAATGTATATGAGCTGTTCTGATCTTCTGGTTATATTGTGGTAATACGGTAGAGTATATTTTACTATTCACATGATAGCAGTTGTACTTGGAATGTTCAATGAAAAATAACTATATCTTCTCTAGAGCAATGAGATGTGTTAATAATCTTATTATAACCTGCAGAACACGTCTTCCAGACATAAGGTCAAATCTGGTAATTATCAACTTTAAACCAAACAAACCGAGTAGCTGTTAAAGGAGATAACTACATGTGTTGTTACTGTTTTTACTGCTAAAACCGTATGAAATGCCTTTTTTAATAAATCCCTCCATCCTGTATTGGCTAATACCCAATGGCTAGTTTAAATTAACAATACTAACTATATTAACTCTTTCACCAAATGTTAACCATTAAACAATATGTTTAATTACTTTTTTACATTACTTAACATTGTTATCTTACATTACTTTAACAGGTTTCTGTTCAGTTTACAAGAATGTAATGAGAAAATCTGCAAAACTATGCATTAAAAACAACGTTCAGTGAAGTGAACAGTGATATCTTGTATTTTTCTTACAGTGTTGATGAGCAATCATGATATCATGATGGTATGAAGTAATTAATAAAATCTAACCTCACAGAATTTAAACGTAATAAAAGAGTGACTCTACAGTCTACTCAGCAATGTGTTCTTCCTTTTATTGACAGTTCTGTCCACATCTTTGTTTCGTCGCACCGGTAATCTTACCATTTCTGCTGCAGTATGCTGACAAGTGTAGTGAGCCAAATAACTACAGCACAAATTAGTTTGTAGTTTGGATAGAACAAGCTGCCATGGTGTCAGGTCTCTGCCACTGTTATAAGGCAGAGTTCACTGGAAATGGAAAACCCAGGTTCCAGTACTACATATTAGCTTGAGGTCACTGTACACCTCTGAAAAGGCTAATCCATATGTTGAAGGTGTGAAAGAGTAGAGTGGTGTTCCCTAGGTATCACAGAGCTTTTGAAAAGCGGTTTAAAATGTTTTGCTCCACAGAACTTTATCAGTGCTGGAGGCAGACATTAGTGGTCTGTACACCTCAAACCATAGGTCTTCATCCAACTATTTTGTTTCTCATTTGATGGTCAGGGACGCACAGTATCATTTGGGTCAGCTCGACATAACCTTTTGTTATTTTAGAGAATGATTTTTTATCTGAATGAATGATTTCCGTTGCTATCATGTATCCTATTATGCATATGGCTTATAGCTGCCTATACACATTTTGTGTAGGTATCAACTCAGCCTATAGGCCCAATACAGGTGACTATTAACAAACAGTTAAATTATCTAAATGCATTTTGTTTAATATATCAGAGGGTTTCAAAGTAAGTGATGAGAAGAATTACCTAAAAATGTTTGAATGGTAGGCCAAATGTTCACAATGATGACTGTTGTATGAGAATGAATAACCCATGGCTGTAGGCTATGAACTTCACAACGTTGTAACAAAATCTCAATTAGATCATACTGAATACTCTGTGTATTCACGGAGTATATGATATTATAGGCTACTATATATATCTTACTTACAGTGTTGGACAACTGCACAAACAAGATATTAAGCTATTACAACCCATATTATTACAATCCATATTATACAACCTTTTTTACTTGGGGCGATTGAATTCCTTTAACCATTTGTATTAATGTTGTTTCTATGTATTTTTGCTTATGGGAAGCACTTTGAAATGCAATTCTGTATGAAAAGTGCTATATATAAATAAAGATTATTATTAGTAAATTAAACTGTAGACAATGTATCTAAGAAATGCACAATGCTGTAAAACATCCTACGATTTCTACTGACGTTTCCCCACGGAGCCGATGGTCGTCTCGTCACGTGGTGCAGCTTCTTGGCTGACCTGCAGGCAAGGCTGGCTGGCGTGCATGTTTCAGGTGCAGGCAGCCTCCCATAGCGGCGGAGGAGCATCATGTCGTCTTTACCATGTCTTCTGGACCTGGACGCTTCAGTCGTTTCTCCCGGACATTAAACTCCCTGCCAATTCAACTATCGTGTTTATTTCCATGCAGAGGATGCAGCTGTTTACTGTAGCAACTTTGCTTCTTTTCTGTTTTAAGTCCGGTAGGTTTTTTTCCCCTTTCTTGAATTAAACAGTGCTCTCTCCAGTGTTAAGTGTCCAAGTTTTAATAGTGACTTGAATAGTTAATTTTTATTTATTATTAGCTGTCCAGATAATGTCTGGAATTATTTTACATTCAGCTATTCTTAAACATCCCCCAGATTTGCATTTAATTTAATTTGCAGATAGGCTACTTGTTATATAGCCTAATTAGAAAATACCATTTTATGACTCAGCCTTGTTATAATGCTGGTATTGAAAATATATAGCACATTTATTTGTTATTTATTTATTTATTATTATTATTATTATTATTATTATTATTATTATTATTTTGTTTTCATGTTTGTTTTGTTTTGTTAAAGCTGATAGATCCTGGCTGCTCAAATACAGGATAGTCTACTGCACATTTATGGATTCTGTTGAATGAGATTTTAAGTTGTGACAAAAAGCAAAAGATCACGCAAAATCTTAAGAGAACTGCACAGTAGACTGTTTCTGAATTTGAGATATTGCTACTAGGAGAATAATGTTTTTCGATCGCATTTCATGTTTGATGAAATTGGTGCAATATAGCAGACGGTACAATTTATTTTTGTATTGTTCATGTTTTAACCCTTTGATTAGAATTACTTAAGGACCTAAATATTTATGCAGCCCAGATATATATAAAATGGAACAATTAACATACATTAAATAGGCTATATCAGTATCATGTCATGCGTGAATCACCACAGTGAAAAAAAAAGTAAAGTAAAGGTGAAATATTTCACCATGTGTCATGCATATTCTAGCGTCTGAAACACTATAATGGTACATTTAAATTGAATGTAATTCAAATAAATGTAATCATCCTAACCCATACCCAACCTGGATTAGCCTATCAGTTGAAATTACAATACATTAGGCAAGTTATACCTGTATATACTACATTTAAACTAGATTGTGGGTTCCCAATGTGCAATTATACATTCCAAAAAGTTATAAAATTGTATTACAAAAATGAATATATTTAAATAAAAAGAGAAGAGAGGTAGATCAAAGTGATGATCAGTTGTGTGTGTGTGTGTGTTTCAGGACTGACTCTACAGATCCAGTGTTACCAGTGTGAGGAGATGACACACAATGATTGTTCCACACCGGATTTCATCGTCAACTGTACGGTCAATGTGCAGGATATGTGCCAGAAAGAAGTGCTCATGAAAGAGGATGGTAAGGCAAGTCTCTTAAACACATTAAGGACCATGACCCAATGTATATGTTGTCTGGCTGCCTTATTATTAAGTAGCAATGGTTTTCAACAAATGCATTTTTATATGATCTGCTATCCTGTTTTTTTGTGTATGTCTGGGGAACAGTTTTCTGACTTTCCGACACTATTTACCACTGGATATTATCATAATTAAGCCCCTTTGAAGTGGTTGGGTCACTATTGATGTGTTGTCAATAATTGCTTTTACGATTGATCACTTACCACATTTAATGTAGGTTACAGTAATTATGGCCCAGAAAATCATGTACTGGATTTATATAAAACTATCTATTAAACGTGAATGCATTCAATCTCGCAAATCACGACACCCTTAAAACTACTGCTTTGGAAACTGGCCATTCTCTAAAAAATAAATAAATAATGTAATAATAAAAAATAGAATAAAATAAGTATGTGGCCGCATGATGCGTCTCTGGGAATTGTAGTCCATTTAGTCATAGTCCTACCTGCAGCACACAACAGCTGACCTGTACAAGATGGCCACAACGGTGCCCTTCACAAGGACGCATTTGTCCCAGTGTTGTGCACACACCTCCCGGGGATGTGCGGTAATCATCTCCCCCTTCGCCCAGCTGCCATGCGCTTCCACATCCAGGGCAGCGATACTGTTGTATGGAGTTGGCAGTTCTTTAATAAGAACATTTCCACATGAATGCCCGTGTACATCCAAGCCTCTATCTCCCAGCCTTGCCATTATGACTGCTCTGCATGAAAAGTAAGGGCTTGACCAACCGAAACGCTGATAGTCTTGTCTAAGGGCTGGGGTCATTACCATTACCTTGTGACGTATACTTCGGCTCATCTGCTCTGCTCGTAGGAGCGCTATGAGGCCTGGAGGCAGGTAGGCTCTGTTCATCCCATCTTGATTTGACTGACACGTGCACTCTGGCAGATGGAGTGGACACACTGCTCAAGACAAAAATACGCTCGCACACACACTTCAAATGGTGGTGATTCTAGAGACGTAGACTGAAGGACAAACTGGCTTCTCGCTGCGAGCAGCTTCTGTCTCAATCACATTCTTTCCTGTCTGATTATGTACATCTAGAGGCGTGACGACGACGATGTGCCTCTGCACAGAGCTGCTATCCCGTCAGCCTCGCAGAGGGGAAGTGGCTGTGCACAGGTTGACGTCTCAAGTGACACCTTGCGAAAATTACTGACTTTGTTAGCGGCTGGTAAAATAGCAAGTCCGAGACAGTTGAGAGAAGGGTCTTGGTTTAGTGGGTCTGAACTCAGTATTAAAGGTGGAGTCAGTAATTACACTAATACACCCTTTTGTCAATTTCAGCTATATCCTCTTGGCCCACTGGCTGTCCCTTCTGTATGCTTAAAATAGTTGATAAACTGGCATTTCTACGCAGCCACAGTGGTGCAGACCGCACCACTCAACACTATCCCAGCCTTGGCAATGTGTGTTTAATATGGAAGGTTGAGCTTCTAAGGGAGGGGTGTTTCTCCAGCATTACTGACTCTGCCATTAACCAAGCTGGGGAGTTATGCCTATGTGGAGGTGTCAGAGTAGAGACATTTTAAAAAGGTACAGAATGACCCTTGTGGTTGATACCAGCATTGCACCTGGATGTGTCATCACGCTGAAGATGGACAGTCAGCGTTTTTGTAGCTGTGTTGCGATAACAAGACAAGTCGTGTCCTGTGAATATCAAGTGACAGTATTAGCTGTGACAGGGCAGAGCTGCGGTGACACCGATAATACCCAGTAAATAATCCCTTATCTACGGAACAGAACCTTATTTGCTTCCATCTGATTATATTTCAGATGATTGTGGGGTGGTGTGTGTGTGTGGGGGGGGGGGGGTCCAAACAGGTGGAATATGTCAGAGATGTCACATTGAAAAACTGCAGTGTCTTGCCGCCATGCAAAGATCTGAGCTATCTTAGCTTACATGTGTGCATCTGTCAGTGTTGTGCATTATTGTGGTAGACTGGTGTGTCTCCATAGACACGTATAAGAGATTTGAACAGACGTCTTTTGAATAAAGAAATGGTCAACTGGCCATGCCATGTTAAAAAGGGAACCCCCTACAGAGACATAGATGGCAACACAGGAGCAGCAGTGCATTACTATCCCGTTTGAGAGAATGTAGGCATTGCCTTCTTCCCATAAACACATTTCAGCCCCACATCAATGCTGATGTTTGAAACGCAAGTGTCCAGGAAAGCCCAGGCAGATGCGTAGAGCAGTAGATGGCAGCACATTATACATTTTAATAAACTTTCCTTAAAAACATTTTTCATGGCTAGTTAATGAATTGCTCCTTCTATTTTCATGCATATGAGCCCACCCTGGTCCCTCCTTACTAGTCCTATAGCCTGTGCGTAGGCCTATTCATAATGACCTGTATTAACAGGGTCGACAAACGTAGTCAGTATAAAGGGTACCACTTCATCTATCTGGCATGCAAACAGACACATCATGCTGCGTGCGGTAGGCTGCCGCAAAGGGAGTGAGAAGTTAACTACTTCTTTGTTTCTTTGCGTATGTGCGTGTGTGTTTGAGAGACAGGGGAAGAGAAGCCTAACCACAGCAATTCTAAAAGCATTTTACGGATAGCGTATTGCACACAATTTATAAGCTGCTTTGCCACTTTATAAAAATTTAAAAAATCACGATGCCTGCTCAACATCGTGATGTCAGCCATCGGCACAACCCTATAGTCACGACACAATAATAAGAACGTTTGCAGTGTGTACATGAGTATTTGTGCATGTGCAAGCAATATAGCATCAAGAAGCCCAGGTTCAAACCACTGACTGAACAAAATGCATCATTCTCTAAAGCCCTGCAATATAATGGTGACCAATGAGGACACTGGAAGGTAGAACACTGTAATATAAGGTTACAGTTATTCCCATTTAATCCCACCATTCAGACTCAGGGACACAGCAGGATGTCAGCAGTCTGTCAGCCTGATAGCACCGCTTATCTAAATGAGCTTTTACTATTCATGAAAGTTCATTTTCTGTATCAGGGGAAAGTTGTTCATCAGTTTACAGTCACACTTCAATAATAGCACTAAATGGGTTTTTTACAATATGCGCGTATTAAATGGAAAAAATTAGACTAAGAAAAAACCCTAAAAAATGTTTGCCAGTTGTTCTGGATTTATTTATATTTATTTATAGACATTAACTTTAACGCTAGATCACGATCAGTCATGGCCTGTGTTGTCATTTCAAAAAGGTATAGTTCGCGATTATAAAGTAATACTGTATCTCTGCAGTCCACTAGCTTACCGTTCTCTGTGGTGCTGAAAAAAGAATATGGGATAATAGGAAGACAAACAAAGTGGTGCAGACCACACATGATGTCCTAGCCTTCACAATGTGTTTCCAGTGTGGGGGGGCGGAGCTTCTGAGGAGCACCCTATGGCAGTAAAGTGCTTCGGTCGAATTGTAATTTAGCAAGCACTCTCGTGAATGACTATATCTTTAATAAGAATGGCTGTTTCTATGCTGTAAAGATGTCTCCGTGCTCATTGCAGGAATCCACTACCGCAAGTCCTGTGCCTCCTCGGGGGCCTGTCTCATCGCCTCCTCTGGCTATCAGCAGTTCTGCACCGGCAAGCTCAACTCTGTGTGTATCAGCTGCTGTAACGCTCCTCTGTGTAACGGCCCCCGCGCCAAGAAGCGCCCCCCGCCCTCCTCGGCGACAGATAGGACCACGGCGAACACCTCCCTCACTGTTCTCTTTATCTTCTTCCTGATTGGCTCTCACAGCCTCTGCTGACAAAATGTACGTGGAAACGGAAGAGACAGTTGGAAACATTTATTATATATATATATATGCGTAAAGAGGGATGCCTGTATGTGTTGCCCCCATCATGACAATTGTCACAATCATCCCACCTCTAAATGTCAAAATGCCACAGGGATTTAATTAACAGGTGTGCCAAGGTACCAACACAGCTACAGTGCACCTAGTGGGGTCAAGATGAGGTCACTGGACTACGGGGGAGATAGATATGGAACAATATGGCTTCCTTCTAATCTAGCCTATAGGAAAATGCTTACATTTAAGTAGCAGGGTGGGTGAGGCCTCTGGCTCTACAGAGGTGTAGACCATTAGACTAGAGAAACACAATTTCTCCTCTAATTCACAGATGGCGATGGCGAGCTGTTTAAATCTTTTAAGGTTACACAGGAATCAGTAACAAAAGGTGTATGCAAATATAGATTGAATAGGGAAAAAAAAGATATGTTTAAAATGTTTATAGAAAAGTGGGTTACCAATACCATACCACATACATAAACTGGTGTCCACAACTTTTAAGGCACCACAATTAAAATCTGCTTACAGTATATACATACAGTATATTGTGTGTAATATGGACTTAATGTGGACTTTGTGCAGTCACTGATATACAATGGCAGTTCCCAGGCCTGCATGCAGCTAGGATGTGTTCTTACGTGTGGGTAGCTGTACCGTGTTGTGACAGCTGAAAACCTTCAATTTCACCATTCCTACGATATTTACTGGAACAGATGCTTAATGGAGTCATGGCCTGACAGTGTACCATGAGTGCTACAGACACACTTGTTTTATTTAGAAATGCATGGCATTATTGGGAAAACCAGTTCCAGAGAAGATTACATTTTGGAGATAGTCAAAGGTTTTCATCTGACGATGACGGATGGCATGTTTCAATAATACAAAAACGTATTATGTTATGATGCTTAAACTATTTGCACCATTGCAGAGTGAAGAGGCTACATTTTCAAACACGCTTCACTATTTTTTGTTGTTACTAATCAAAGGTTATCCTTTCTACTTAACGGAGCAACATAAACCATTAGAGCTATTGTACTTGTGTATAATTAAAAGGCACTACAAAGAGATTTCCCACGCTGAGTTACATCTAACAAGACAGTATGTCAGCATGCTCTCACCGGTGAGCCAAGAGCTCTCTGTCACACGGCAAATGTAGTCTTTTCCCCAGGGCAATGCTATTGCTTCCTCAAAATTCCTCGTTGTGCCTTTAAACATGAACCGTGTTCCATTTCCCATTTGGAAGTACAATCCAGCTGTGCTCTCGTGCCAAATCAGTCCGTGTGATCACTATGGAAACAGATCTTTTTTGCATTGCGTGTACACACGTACGTAGGTACAGAAAGAAAGACCTTTCCTGTGTCCCTGTGTCATGTTTTCTCTGGTTTGCTGCGCTGCAATAAACTGTACAGCGCCTCATATATCAGTCTCTAAAGGCGCATTACGGTTGTGTTCGGCCGAGCCTTCACTCAGATGCAGAGACCTCTGAGCCTCTGAACCCAAACCGGAGTCGGTGTTGCCCTGGCTGGTTTCGGAGAGGCCGTGGCCCTGTGCGGGAGTGGGCTCAGTCCGGCTGCGCCTCAGCGACTTCAGCAGCATGGGCTGCAGGGAGGTGGGGCGGCTGCTCCTCACCGTCCGCTTGTTGACGTGCTCGATGGTCAGGCGGCAACGCAGCACCTGCAGGAACACCTGGCGGAACTGTCTGGAAGACAGGTTGTACAGGAAGGGGTTGAGCACGGAGCTCATGTAGAAGAAGGTGTCGGCCACCGGGTGCAGGGTAATGTAGCTGTGGAAGTAGGCCTCCGTCCAGCGCTGCTTGGACTTGGCAGCCTTCATCAGGCGGCACACCTGATAGGGCAGCCAGCAGATCATCAACGCACCGACTATCAAGGCTGGGGGAGGGGGGGGGGGGGAGAGAGAACAAAGGTTATGGAAGGATTTCAACAGAACCTTTGACTGAGTCGTCTCCAATGTGTGTTAAGACACACCATTTCCAGAATTAATGTAGGGGTTATCCAGTTTTATATGAATCAGCCTGCTTGAACAGATCATAGTGATTCACACAAGCTATTGCAGGTGGCCTACGACTAGTTTACAGATGTCTGTTGTGCGGAGAATTACTCGTTTTGTTTACAAATTTCACCACAAGGATACGGTCTAATGGTTGTGCAGCAATGTTCCTGAAATCAAATATAAATATATAGATATGGCTGGCAGTGTATTACAGGTGTGTCAGTCGACGATATAATAGCATAATACTAATATGTATAATAGGGGAGGTAGTATCCATTAAGCAAAAAAAAAAAAAAAAAAAAAAAAAAAACTACATTTACAAGCCCAAAATGTATTCAGTGAAACGGTTATTCTGAATGTATGAACAAAGTAACAGTTGCAGTGGCTCAAGAACAAAAGGGATGAGGGTTCTACAACAGCCCAGATCTTAAAGTTCAAATTTGGACAACCTAAAGCAAATCTACCAATATTGGGAATAATCAACATATTTAGCCTTAAAGCTATTATTGCAGCAAAATATGAACCTGAATCTGGTCTGCTTGGGTGATAATACTTATACAATATTAAACTTGTTTTCTTTACAATTATTCTACATACTTTTATGTATGTTTTATGTCAAGGAAGGATTTAGAATGTGGTGACCCTCATTTGTATTAATTCCAAGAGTAAACATGTTGCAATAGTTTTTCTTCACGTTGCCTTTCAAACATCAAATCTCTCACCCTGTCTTTGGAATGACCCTAAGGATGCAGTATATTAAGCTGCCCAAATGCATGACCTTAAACTTCATCACAATTCTAGAAACTTATGAAACATGCGTGAATATGAAGATGTCATCAAAGTTAGTATTTTAGTTGGTAGTTACTAGTTCATATTTCAGGCTTATGTGAAACTGCGCTCCATTGCATCTGTTCAGAAAAAACACAAACAGCATCTTCAAAAATAAAATTGGTTTATTTATCCTTTGATTCTATTGTAATGCAGCATTCTTTCACAATGTATTATTACATGAATGTTTATATGTGTAAATTAGCATACTTTTAGTGAGCTAGCTAGCTAGTCTGTTGTAGTGTTGACTAAATAAAAGCTTCCAATGAGTGCAACAAGTCGTCGGTGCTCCCTCCACATAGACACAAACACCAGACAAGACAAATAAATCCTGCAATTTGACATGAGATTTAAATAGACAAATCAGCTGGCAATACAGCGGCATGAAAAGGACTCAGACATTCAGGCATGCCAAAAAGATATTACTATAGTACTGTCAAAAACAGTTCAAATATAATAAGATTCTATATTTGATCATTCTATGCCAATCGGAAAAAGAAAGAGATATAGATTTGTGTTCTGTAGTTTTACAGAAAATATGTTACAATATTGTCATAATCATACATTTTTAATGGATCATATGTCAGGTTTAAAAAGAGTTCTGTTCCAATTAATGGCTCCCACTTTCAAGAAACTGATTATAATTGCTACAACATTATGTTTAATTTGATCCTAAATGAAATATTTGGTAATTTGTATTCAGGCCAGCGGGGCGAGTTGGCTGTTTCTCATAATTGAACAGACCCTCTACAATCCTCAGAGGAAGTTTTTGTGTGTCTCGTATGGTTGTTATGGTGATTTATTCCTCATCGCCTTGCAGAACCACTGATGGAATATTTCTCAAGGAGAGGCGCGTCAACAATATAAAGTCTGGACATGCTGAAGGTGTGTATGTTATGACACAAACTGTGGTTTCCCAGCATGTACTGCTGTGACACAACACTGTTTGTGTGCAAACACAGCTCAGAATGGAGGCAAGTCCATTAGCCTACTTATCCAAGTCCAGGTCAACCCATTAAGGCATTCCAGCCATGTTTAATCATGTAGGTGTGGGTGTGTGTCAGCTAGTCCCCACATTAGCATCTACTCTGCTCATTTATTTACAATACAAAAAGATGGGAATGTCTGTAAAGATAAGACACCATAGTGCCACAAAGGGTTCACTGACCAACAATGAGGATGAACATGTATTTAACAATCAGTATTACTTTACAGATTCACAGCCTGATACTGATTTTACACTAACAAGCTGAGGCAGTGTTCTGGATTACATACGGGTTTGCATTGTTGAAACAAACCCGTATTCAAACAATGTAAGTGGAGACGAGAAGTGAAATGAGTATATTTAGATAAGACAACACAAGTTCATGAAACCGATCCCAGACCTTACTGCATCATCTGCTGGTTTTAAATGTTACAGATTTTATATTCCATAGTTTGTATTTTAGATTCCTTTAACAGGTAACATTTAAACCAGGTGTGTCTGTGAATCCATCATGCGTGACATTTTCATAGATAATGGAGGAGGAGGAAAGAACAAGGATTCAAACCCTTGAATCCTGTTAAAGCCATTCATTAGCATATTATTAACATATATCTTCTCAAAACAGGGTACATGAGAGCAATGGCACAAAGTAACACAATGGTGCTGTGAAGGACCGGCTATGTTCATTTGATCAACAAAACAGGTGTGTACAAGTGGCATGAGAATGGAGGAAGAGAAATATGTGACAAAAATAGAATGAATGTACAGAAAAGAGATGAACGATGGAGGAATGTTTGCAATATCAAAAGAGGAATAATCACAATCATGCACTTCACATTGCTGCTCCAGTTCTGATGAATTCATAAAAACAAGTTTCACTAGACCTAGCAGTGTATAGCAAACACTTAATATAATTATGTTTTGTCCACCCCCCCCATTATTAAAAACCTATAAATACAGTATGAGTACATGTACAACATGTACAAGTAAATGTGCATTGGGGTATCACAATTGTTCTTGAAATATTAAGTATGTTTTGAAATATGTTCTAAACATGTGGGGCAGCAATGTCACTAAAACATTTATACACAAAAAGCCATGCCAACTCGGGGCTGCCTAACGATACGCATCAACAATTGCCCTTTAAAGACAGATTCTTATTTTTTAAGCCATAGCGGCCTGTCACATTAACTCGTTCCTCAAACCCAAAGCACTCACCTGGAAAATTGTTCCTCCGTCAGCGACGAAAACAAAGCCGTGGTGTTCCTATATCTGTGGTGTAACGATACAAAGCACTCCACAAAACACCATGACATGTGTTTATTATAGCCATAATTTCAGTCAACATCATAGTGCTCGATGCAGCTACCCATATCATCATTGACAGCCAGCAATGATATCCCTAAACAACAGAATTAAAGTCTCTCTCCCAGGATCAAATATAAACAGACACATAATTACAATGCATTTGAATCTGATTAAGATTATTTTTTGTTTGGAGTGACAAGACTAGTGTTAGTAGTTTAACAATAACAACATTTGGCATATTATGGGATTGTTGTGTTAACTTCAATATAAACCATATTCATATTTCTTTAAAACCACCCTAGTTCCCTATACTCTGCGCCAAATAATATTTAAAAGTAGGAAGTCAGCCAGGGCCATTTAGACTGGGTAAAAATCTCAAGTCATTTGGGCATCTCATGCGTGAATAAACTGTTTTCCCTCAAGTGACAAATGGATTAAGAAGAGACATTCATAATCGTATGACTGTCAGATGCTGAAATCCAGGGGGAGTGTGAAAGAATTAATTGGCAGGCTAAAAGGAAAATCCACAGTCATTAAAACACTCCAGAAACTTAATGGAGTCACAGGAGAATGTTTTGATAATGAATGTAATGAATCATCTCAGAGGATAGGCCTATATTTCATGGAACCATGGTCACGTATTGATAATCCTGCTCTTGGGGAGGGGTAGAGGATTTGTTGTTAATTCCAATGATGGCATTCAACAGAAATATAAGTAAAGATAGTTTACTGCTTAAATGTAGATACTGTAGCTAGCACTTAAACATATGGCAAGAGTGACACACTCATTGCTGGAAAGAAAATGGATCATCAATCACAAGTGATGACTCAAGCTTCCAGGGGGAAATGTTTGTATCAATCATGCTCACATTAATGTTGAGGTTGCCATTGTTTTCCCCTGATTATAAAGAGCAGGCAGTAATAATCAAATGGACGACCTTGAAAACAAACCCCAAGTCCTGTTATTCATCTTCAGTGTGACCCCTGGTTTTACTCCAGGCTGCTTCACAGCAGAGCCTCAGTTAGGTATAGTGAGGGAATATACAGATATGTTTCATATGATGCAGATTTACCAATTGTAATCAACAATTTATATTTCAACATTAATTTGCATAGACTTTTAGACCTAAACCACAGTATCACTGTCAAAAAATCTTGTTTATTTCCCCCCATAAAAGTAATTAATAAAGACATGTGCCTTCATGCAAAAGCATGTACATCTGTCAGTAAAATAATACTAATAATAGTATGTAATGAGGTGTTAAATTTGTATTTTAACAAATCTCGGTTCCGTTTTGCATGAATTAAGTTGGCCATCTGTTCTTTGTGCTGTAGTGATGTGCTCATCTTTTACCTTTTATATAGCAGTAGTACTACATGATATTTCTCTCCATTTGAGGTGATACAATAGCCTGGCTGCGCCCGACTATGCGCTCAGATCAATTTATTTCTCTGAGATTACAGTCTGGAAACCCTGATCACGTTAGGGATCAGCGTTGGGTTAGTGAGATGACGTTGAAGTCAAGAGTTTTGATGGGGCTATCAAATCATTTGTGGTAACGTCGATTGGTTCAGCGCTGTTCAATAGATTCAAAATTAACCAGCGGTCCTTCCAGTATTAAAATAGTGCTGTGATTTATCATCCAAACTGAAACAACTGCCACACTGCTTTTTTTAGAACACTTCTATAAAAAGTAGCTGATTGTTTAATTTAATTTAATTAAAGATCCTCTAAATGTTTACGTGATGAAGGACATTAAACCGCTAGCATGCCTGTGGCCTGACTCAAACATCTGGCAGAGGTCAGAAAGTTTGAGTGAAATCAGAAGAATTTACTTACATATCTCAGAAAATGCCATTAAACTGATTGATAAATCTAATACCCTGAAATGTAGGGTAACATGGGATGTATAATTAGCATAATACAAATATTTTCCGCCTCCTAGATCAAACAATAGCAAAATACAAATGCAACAGCATGTGTTTGACCATTTTGTGGTTTTTGACAAATGCATCCTACAATACAACACAATACAATGTTGTTACATGAACAAATATACCAGTATTTTATGTTTGGTTGTGCTTTAAGGTTTAAATATGCACGTCTAAACTAAATTATTGTACCAGCGTTTCTCAATCCTGGTCCTATACCACGTGCGTTTTAGATGTCTGTCCCCATGCTCCAACACACCTGATTCAAATTAACTACCCATTCATTTGAATCAGGTGTGTTGGAGAAGGAATAGATCTAACAACACACAGGCCAGTGGTACTCTAGGAGCAGGAGTGAGAGGTGCCGCATTATAGAATTCTTAAAAATAAGGCAGAACTACGGATGTTGGCAATAGTAGTGCTAAACCAGAGAAAGCCGTTTTAGAATAGCATCTTACAGTCCCAGTCTTGGTATACACTGTGTTACAAGTGCAGCAGTGTGGAAGGAAGCTGCCAGTCATTAAACACTCCCACGTAGTGTAATGTGGGATTTCTCCCTGGACCGCTGACACGTTATGAAGCCACTCACTTGTCCCCTCAGCCATCCTCTGGATTACATCCCCTGCGACTCACTGAGAGCAGCCTGTCACTTCATTTCAGCGAAGCTTGCCGTCAGCGATGCTAGCTAGCTGCTCATCATTAAACCATGCTCCTGTCACGCAGCTAAAGGAGGAGGGGTGTTGGGGTCTTTAATTGAACTGTGCAGGAGGGCTCATACATCTCTAGGAACAAACCCTCCCAAAGGTTTGTTTTACCTGTCACTGTCAGTAAAGTGGTTTAGAGAAACCCACAGGGAGCAGGAATAGGGAGCACAAATGCCACATTTGTAGTCATAGATACAATAATAAGATGTATTGCTTCCACAAAAGAGGTTTTGTGGTGGTTGTTGCTGTGGAAAAGTGATAAACTAGCATGGAGTCATGGACCAAGAAGGTCTTATTCACAACATTTTAATAATAATATATTATAATAATTAGATCACATATTCCCATTTTAAGTTACTTTCACGTAAAGGACACCTGTTTTTGGCTTACTACAGTATTTGACAAGAAAACAATGTGCATTATGGGTTACTATTATGGTTTTCAATTAATGCAATATTCAATTTAAAGGTTAAAATGACAGATGTTTAAGTTAGTTTGTATCCAGATATAATTCAATTAGCCTGGTGTAACCATACCTATAATTCATTTTGTGAATAGGCTCCATTGGGAAGTGTTTCCTCCTACTGGATGTAGACCTCTGATTAGTTTTGCAACTATTGGATAGCCTTTAACCAATTGGTGTTGCTAAAATGGTTCTGATTGCTCCATCTAGCTCTACCACCATTTAGAAAAGCAGTCGACTTCAACATCATCTCACTAACCCACCCTGATTGTGTTGCTGTGAAAACACTAATGCAAACAGGGTTTCCAAACTATAATCTTAGCGAAGAAAATTGATCTGAGAGCATTAGTAGGGTGGAGGCAAGCTATCATTCTATAGATCTTCTAATCTGAATTATTTTTGAAGGGCTGTGCTGCTCTTATCTGATCCAGGGAAAGGCAGGATAAGATTATAGCACTACTATTCTAAACTAGACTGAATGTGGAGATGAATAATAACAGTACCACCAGAACAAAACCACCCTGAGAACAGCTCAACAAACACTGCATGCACAAAACCCAGTGAAACTCAACGAAGTTGTCCGTAAAAGGTCACAATGCTTAGGCTTGAAGCCAGAAAAAAAAAAAAATTAATTTCACAAAAGCTCGCTCCTGCGTTCTAAAAAAGTATCTAAAGCAATTAACCTTGTGTCCAAGACGTGATGTGTGGCCACTTCCACCAGTCAGCCTGCTGCTCTTAATTACTCTCCAAAGTCGAAGCGGCCAACTGGGTTTAAAAGTTATTTCAAGGTAAAGTGGAATGGTGATGGTGCTGTGGCCCCCGTTTTTCAAAGATAATTGACACTAGTGATTACTGCAGCGCAAACTTATTTCAAGGCCTCTGCTAATGGAGGTTCTGTTGTACAACACACGACCACTCATTCTGCCAGTGGCACCAACAACTCTTAATTCACGCCATTCCACTTCTCCATTTGTGTCTGAAATTGCCCTTGTGGTTCAAAGCAGGGTTACAGAAGTGTTGCCCTCCTGCTGATTGGCTTGCGTTCCTCTCTACCCCCTCCCCCTTCTCCACTGCATAGTAGGGTTGGGCGATGTCTACTAAACTTCCAGAGCAAAGCTACGACTAAGGCTAATTCATTTTAAATGATTGACGATCTACAAAACCGTAGTAATGCATTACTATAGGCCTACAGTATTTATGAGTTATGCCCATCCTTTCCTTCTCACCATGTTTCCTTCCTTACCTTTCCTCCGTAAACCCTGTGCGTAGGCCTGGGTTCTGCATCAATGTGTACGGCGGACATATAAATACAGGAACCCTGGCACCATTCAAAATATATGGAATATAATGCAGTATGGGTTATCAAACATATGTATTGCTTTAGGCATATGTTATATAAATTAATTTTAATGTATTACCCGCTTAACTTTAATAGCTCATGCTCAAAACTTTCTGCATATTCAAAACATCTGTGTTTTGGGATGATCTACTCTAGGCTAAACTGACTTAAAACAGTAATAGTCTACTACGCATTTTGGCCATAACCTATTAAAACTACTACTGGAGAACGAGATGTTAAAGTCAAAATCACCCCCCC
>JAODLL010018378.1:0-26814 GCA_026546735.1 Forbesichthys agassizii | reverse complement strand
CCCCCCCCCCCCCCCCCCCCCCCCCCCCTTCCTCTCTGTCTCTCTTTGTCTCTCTCGCTCTCTCTCTCTCCTATCCCAGGAGAGGCCGTTGCTGACAGTTGAAGAAAACAGGCCACCATTCCGTCAGTTGCATTCACATGTGTGTGCTAAGCTCTATATAAGCCCAGAGCACGTATTCCACAGCCCCTAATGTTCTGTGTCTATCTCATAAAAACAAATGTGCACACCACGTCACACCGTATGCCCGCGTTCAATTAGCAATGACCCCAAAGACAAACACAAACCCTTTGGCTTTTCACACACATACGAAGACATACACTCTCCCATGAAAGCACTGTGTAAATGTGCGCTGCAGCATATGGAACGAGTGAGGCGATAAAGAAAAACACATGGCGCAGTTAGAGGTTTGTTGTTTTTCTTCCCTCTCTGTCATTTCTTCTGGTCTAAAAGTGTTGCTCAATATGTATGGCTGTGTCTTATATTATTCAGTCAGCCATGTCTCCTTTTGGGGAAAGAAGTCTACTGTAAAGGGTTTACTATATCTCAAATCCTTCTTGGGAGTAACTGCTCCCGTACAAGTCACACAACACCTGTGGGACTATACAGAACCTTTTTAGCTAGCAGTTTTTCTAAAACATATGAGAATAGAATACACTCATGTTTAAAATGGTACTGTCTCAGTGTCACCATTACCCATTTGCTGTGGCTGTCTTGTTTTAGTCTGATATTAATTTCTTACCCACAATCCTTGCAACTTGCCCTCATTTTGTTTGGCATATCATCGACCAGTTTCCAAAGTGGCCTACATTCCTCTTTCTTAGCCACTTTATTTTCCACCCATAGAAGCACAATGGATGGTACTGTATTTAAACCATAGACCACGACTCATGGTAAGTGGAATTATTGTAGTTCTTGTTTTCGTTTTTAATCGTAAGGAAACCTCTATCGGAATTGTGCAAGCCAATCACAGAGGCTCTTTAGCGTGATCTTTGCACCGATTTTTGGCCCTTCCCCAGCCTGGCCTGGTACTGCAGGCAGGCGCCTCTTTCCTAGACGGAGCGAGAGACCTTGGTCCAACCTCCTGCACCTCCTTTTTAATCAGGCTTTGGGGAGTGAAATATTGGCCCAGCGGCCTGGCTGTACCGGAGCTACATTCATCTGGTTTCAATCTCCTCTCTCCGCCCTCGGATGTGGTCATGTGGGCATTTCTTATCTAGACGTCGGGGTGGGAGGGACGGCTGCCGAGCAACTCAAAGGGCCGGCCATATTTATTAGCAGTAGTTTTTCTGTCTGTGTGTGGTTTGTGTGTGTGTGTGTGTGAAAGGTCACAAAAGTTTCTTTTGCATATGTCATATATCGTTCAGGCTCAACATTGCTAGTCATCTTTTTACGTAACATTTCTACATAACCAAACCATGAGTGGGACCTCAAGACGTTTACCATTGGGCAAAGAGCCACGTCAGTATTAAGTACCTGTTTGTGGCTGCAAGATGTGTCAACAACGAGTGTGTGGGTTCATGTATGTGTGTGTGTGTGTGTGTGTGTGTGTGTGTGTGTGTGATTCAGGGGAACAAGGTTAGCATGCAGGACCTGGGCAAGCAAGTCATTAGGACAACGGTAACCTGGTCCATTAGCTCTCCTAGATGAGCCTAAGTGGAAACTGTTCCTGGGAGTCCTGGAGCTCCTGTTGACCTGCTGTGGCCGGCGCGGCTGACACTTAGTCTTTGACAGTCCCTGTCAGCCGCTCCGCTAGCTCACACTCCTCACCATGGAGACACCAAGCAGACATCTGCTAAGCTCTGGGAGCAGGTCATCAACACACTCATCCCAGTAACCAGGACAGATTGACACATCTTTTAGCAGCAGTTGAAAGCAGAGCCCATCTCACATTTACGTTTATATTTACAGCATTTGGCCGACGCTTTTATCCAAAGAGACCTACATGTAGCACATTTGTCAATAGTTGGATAGGTCATATTAGCAATTGTAAGCAAAAAATATTATATTATGTAACGTACAACATCTTGTTGTCATGCCTACTACCATATCAATATATCATTAAATCTAATTGCTAATGGCCTAATAATAGTGTCTAATAAGTGTGCCTAATACTAAAGGGCTTAATTCATAACAGTCAGATCAGAGTGCTAGGAGGTGGAACCAAGGTGGATTGTGAGTCTCTTGCGGAAGATGGGCAGTGTTTCAGCAGTCTTGACTGTTGCCAGAAGCTCGTTCCACCATTGCGGTGCCAAACATTCCAGACCTTGATTAGCTGTCGACCTCGTAGCGGTAGCAGTGCCAGGCGAGGTGGTAGATTGGGGTCCTCTTGTTGGACCTGGAACCGGACCACTACTTGTACGCAGTCCTCTGTACATCCTTGTAGTAAAGATCTGTTTTCTCAGGTTTCCAGCATTGTGATCTTCCTCTCTCTCAGTGGATCTGGCAAAATGATACTCAGATGCATACTGTATATGTCTGGTGGCAGCAGGTCCCCAGCTAAGACTCAGGACGGATGGGGAGGTGGGGGGGTTGTGTCCTGTCTGTTTTCAATTAGCTTTGAAACGACAAGTGGGAGTTGCTCCGTTCCGCTCAGATGCTATTCTGCTGCTCCTGCACGTGATTCAGTGTGTTTGCTGAGAAACCTTGCTTTAGACTAGGCTTGCAGTGCAAGGACAGTGGCCTAAATAATGGAAGATGAGGAGCGGCTTGGGAAGTGGATAGTCAGGGGACGCATGATGCAGCCCAAACGTCTGCATGTTCAGATTGGGGCCACCTCATGGTGTCTCTAAAACAAAGCTCTAGTGCTGCTCCAAATATAGCTAGCTTTGCCTAATTTAGCAGTTAAATCCATTGTGGTTTTTATTGTCTTTCCACTAATTGTCTTCTGTGACACACCACTGGGGCATTTAAATGCATTTAATATACACCAAGGTTGTGGTGTGTTACAGTGCGTTTCATCAGTAACACGTTTTGCAGAGCATTCATCAATAGCTGGGTGACTACAATACATTTGATTTTATTTTTCAGCTATATTCAGCTCTTATTTTCAACGTAATGGACATTCAAAAAATTGCAGATTCCAGCAAAATGGACTTGGCAGAGCCTATGCTTATTAAGTATTGATCTGCAATGTGAGAATAGTTTTGTTCGCACACTCACCAGCCACAAAGTGAGATTATGATGCTTAAATAGCAGAGGTGAACGAGATATGCATTATGTGCCTTGAGGAGAGCTGAGAACAGATCAGTTGTAAAATGTGCTAGGGAAAAGGGCTTAAACAGTTGTTTATGCGTGCATTGTGGGTATTTCGATTGCGTATGCCACAGCCCATCTGCTCAAACTGCAACAGAGCCTATTGATATGATATCATGCCATACCATTACCCAGCAGGAGAGCTTTACGTTGATCATCCTGTCTGTGTTTTAATGAATACAGACGGTCTTCGTTGTGACTCTACCATCTGTCAGGCTGGCAGGGTCAAACAAAGCTTGAACTCAACAGCGAACAACCTTCCACTGTGCTCTGCTCGCTGTGGTCTCTTATGCTACAGTAGAGGTCTCTGTGATGAATGCTGTGAATGCTTTCCGGATGCTCAAACATCTGCCAGAGTAAATACATTAATGCCACTCAAAGCGAGAAACAGGCTCAGCACTGGAACAACAGCTTGTTGAATACACTTTCACGTTTCAGTGCAAGACTGAATGGAAAGTTTGTTCATGAGGGAAAACAAATTTTATTTTGTCAAAGCAAATGTAATTTCTCTAACTGGGTTTAGACTTGTTTTGTTTTGATATCCCAAAATGCTGACTTACCAACTTTCAGAACTTGCTATTGTTATTTGGTCTGATACACATTCTAGAAAAAAGGTTATTGGCAGCAGCAAACTGTGTTATTCTAAATATATCTTTGGATGTCTTGATATGGAAAAATATATCTATAGGTGAGAGCAAAACAGGCCTGTGTGTGTGCTTAAGGCTTCATGCACGTGTGCACGTGCATGGGTGCACACACACACACACACACATTATGATACAGTATGATGCTTCTTCCACTTTGCACACAGCATGACAATATTGATATTCTTTACGAAGCAGGTCCGGACACACTCATGCAAACATTGGTTGTTTAGGCCTTGCCTATAAGAGCAGTTAAACAGAGAGGTCACTGTTCAAGTCCCATTTAACTGAAGCATGTTATCTTGTGCATAACAGACTGTTTGACATTTGGACCCTGTTCAGGCCGAACACATTTAAAGGGTGGATTTCCTTGTGTGGTGTTTTCGATTTTGAATGTAAGCCTTTAAGTATTTGTTTTACATACAGGCTTCTGGCAATTGACCTGCAATTTGGGATGACGTGGCCAAGATGTATTACTGTAATTACATTTTGAAACAGAGACCATACATTTTAAAAATATGAATTAGGTTTGAATTCATTTTCAAGTCCAGCCACTGATACTGTAGTGGCTTTGTGTTGAGTCCTTCTTTGTCCTCTGTCATTCTTTTCACTTGTGGTTTTCTTACACTGGCACATAATAGTGGAAAGGATAAAGACAGCTAGTCCATTTAGTCCTCTTCTCTTCTCCTCCTTCCAATCATGTATCTTTGATCAGTTACATTATTTGGTTAAGTCAAACAGAGGATGGTGAAGATTACAACATTTACAGGTGACAATTGGCAGTTGAGGGTCTTTGTGTGGTAACCCTAGGTTCTAAGATAGAACTAGAGGTCCAAGCTAAAGCTGTTCCTGCACACCCTTGAGTCTGGCTGAAGATGCCTGTACTATGAGTTGAGATGACGTGTATCACTGTAAGCAGGTTTCACAGACTCTGCCCTTCTGGGCAATGCTTAAATTAGCTTTTTCACATCTCCTTCCCATTTCTTATTTTGTATAGGGAACATGCAGAACACATCAAGGGAATTAAAAGTGCTCGTCATGAAACTAATTTGGGACCGATTTTGGGTGTCTGTCAACATGACAGCAATGACGAGGCTTTGAAAGGGATGCAAATTAAGAAAAGAAGAGCAGCTCGAGGTGAACACACAGCCCGGTGTTAAGGGGCCCCTACATCCAGACCTCTGATGTGTTTCATCTCCCTATATCCTGTATGACCTCTCGTGTTTTTGCCCCATTTTCCCTTCCCCTCCAGGTCTCATGGATTATCATGGAAACGATTACATTCCTTCTGCTCCTCCTGGCACCCACCCACAGCCATGGAAGCCACAGCACTTAGGATTCTATCATAACAAGAGAGCATGGACACAGTTGCCCTCGTTCTCCTCTTAAGCGTCGATGGGCTCACTCTACCATTGGCCCTGATACCTAATAGTGTTGTACAAATAGGTTGAGAAAGGAGCTGGGGGGGGGGGAGTTGTCAGCAGAAGAGGGTGTTGGTTGCTGGGTGTGTGAGGCAAGGAGGATTATGGGATTTTATCCCTTCAAAGAGCCACCCGCCAGTCTGGGAAAACATAGCCTCTTTGATTTTTTTTTTTACACTAGAAATATACCGTATTCACAAGTTAGACCTTGAAACTACAAGGAGTGCAGTGTGGGGTGCCATATGTGCACTGTGTTTTAATAGGCTTTGATAACTCCGAACGTTTAAATAGATTTACCCCTTAAGAAGATGTCATTAGAAAGAGAAGTGTATGAATAACGGAGTCTCTTTGAGAGTGGGGATGTTTTTCCAGGCTGTCAGTTTGCAGTAGCATCTGGAGGCGGGCTTTGTCTGTGGAGACATTTGACATGCAAGACATTTTACTGTAAGTGTTTTAGCCCTTCAGTTTCTGTCACCAAAGCCCCAAACGTATTGTGGAAGAAGAAAGTGCATACATACACCGCCCTCTGCCTAACTCTGAGCTATCTCTGTTTGGCTATGTGGTGAAAGCACATGTGGTGACTTTACCAGGTCACAAGTAGCCACTTTGTTGCGGGTTGGGGCAGATTTACAGTACATTAGCATTTTTAAAGCTGCATGCTGCATTGTCAGTTTTTCACTGTTCACCGTCCTTTCTCTCCATGATATGAGTTTTACAAGAACCAGCCGTACGACTAGAGCTGTTCTTAAGTGTAGCCTGGGGAAGATTTAGAAGAACATTCTACCAACTTTCTATGGCACAAATATAATTGTTTATCCCATCTGTCACAGTGAATACTTCCCTGTCACCCCTGCCCATTTCAGTCCAACGTCAATACATTTATGATGGATTATGCTTTGTTTCAGTGCATTACTGTGTCACTAGATAGCTGCACTGTATCACATTATACGATTCCGTAATTCCACTATTGCTGGTGTTTAATTGTGTTTCTGTTTACTGACCTAGACTTAAATCTTCAAATATTTAAACTCACAAAGGAAACTGTTTCTTTAACTGTGCACAAGCGAGCAAATCCTTCAGCACGTCTCCTTGGCCCGTGTCTTGGTCTTGCTCCGATGACACCTGCCATTGCCTTCCCTATGCAAGCAAACGCGCTAACTGAGCGCATTTGCCTGCGCTTGCTTGTAAGAGGCAGATCATTTTCACCGCAAAACCAGCTTGTGCTTTCCCCCCACAGTGTTCAGACAACGGAATAGCTATGCAATCACTCTCCGTACACATCTACTCCCATGTTTTTGCACAGAACTGCCACTCTTCTCTTGACACTGCTATATGAATGCATATAGTAATATATGCATGAACGCATAGGAAAGCACACTATGCCATTATGTTCATGGGTTCCTGTGGCAGGCAGAATGCCATTATAGCCATGCACGTATAACATTATGGGTTTTTAGGCACAAATTGCGACGAATGTGCTAGTATATATATACAGTAAGTATAAATCATGTTAATCTTAAAACAAGTTTGATATCATACGAACTTGTGGCTTCGACCTGAGCATATACCATTGAATCACAACATCGTAGCTGTTTATCTTGGTTCCAAGCTTAAAACATTTTATAAAAGGATTGTCCAAAAAGTCAATGGAGAAAATAAATGGGAAATTTACTTCCGGAACCACACTGTTACGCTATATCGGAGATTGTTTTCAGTTCTAATCCAAATTGGTGTAGACCTTAAATAAATTTTGAGACCTAAACCAATCGGATGTCCATATTGCTTAATCTAGCTCTAGATTTCTACCAGAGCTCTACTTATAGAACTGCTCTCATCACATCATTACCCTTCACAGCGAAGCTTCATGTGAACAGGGTTTCCAGACTATAATCTCAGCAAAAACTGAGCTATAGCTAATTGTCGGGCGGAACCTGGCTAGCACTAAAATGTACACAGTGGGGCCGAACAAGAGCTCAAAGCCCTTCTGGCACCTTCCACTCACCCCCACCCCTGTTTAAATCTCTTTCTCTCTCTTCAATGCTCTCTAGCTCACGCTCCTTCTCCAGAGGTCATAGGTTTTAGGCCAGGCCAATATGCTGACTGGGGGGATGTTGGGCATGACTTTGGACAATGTGAAAGATTCAGGACTGCCATGTCTGTCCATCCCTCTGTCCCACTGGCTGCACTATAATAAGATTGCATGGTCCTGTAGGAAGGCAGATTTACTGGAGCACAACTCCCCCTAGGGCATTTTCATAGTAATTGGTTCCTCTGTATTTTGATCCAGGTCTCTCTCCCTCTCTCTCTCTCTCTCTCTCTCTCTCTCTCTCTCTCTCTCTCTCTCTCTCTCTCTCTCTCTCTCTCTCTCTCTCATCTACCTCTCCTTTCTGTCTGTGTTTAGTTCATTAGGGTGAACTTTATTTTCTTGCATCCGGTATATATGGCATTTAGGTACACCAGCACTAAACAGAGATAAATAAGACCATTTCGCATGGCGCTTACGTAATGTCATGAGTCCATGTAGATTGCAACACACATTGTTATGCCTAGCAATGTGCTTTGGTTTGTATAGCTCACAGTAATATACACAGCGATCTTACGGCACAAGGTGATGAGCATCATCTCTTGTTGCTTACCTTATATCCCTGTTTGACATTTTGTCTGGCAGAATTGGACTGTTTGTTGCTGATGTTGACACAAGCGACGGTGCTTTGCTGGCCAGGCCGGCCCAGCTGTGCACACGGTGAATGAGGCCACTCCAAATGCAAGTTCACACAGACAATGAGACAGGACTATTTTGGGACCACTGTGTCATCCATTCCACAGCACATAGCCCCTCTCTGAGACCGCAAAGAAGTAAGAGACCACTGCACATTGTTTTAAAAAGTAATAGTATAAATATACTGTAAATAGAAAATATATAACATAAATGGAAAAATGTCATGAATTCAAATCTAAACAAATATATATTGCATGTTATAGTAGTAGTAAAAATGTGAGAAACTGCTGCAGTGGTCTCATTTGTTCCGTGGCTTTAGGCCTATTTGCCAACATTTGCTAGCAGAACCTAAGACGGTTTCTGACACAGATAATGTGTTTAGTTGTAAGTATACTGCATACAAATAAGTAGTGTACTTAACTGTACTTAAGCACTGCACTTCAGGTATCTGTACTTTACTCAAGTATTTATTTTTCTTAAAACTTTTTACTTTTACTCTTATTTTTTACTTTATATTATTTTTACATAATATTTTAACGCAAATATCATTACTTTCTACTCATTACATTTTCAAAACAGGCTAGTTACTTTAGTGCTAATGTGCTTGTCTATTTTGCAAGTGCGCCTTCCCAATATCAAGATTGATTTCAACCTAAATAGATTGGAGAAAATACTATCCCAGGTAGGCCTAATTGGTGCATTTTGCGTAAATTATGCAATAAGATGAAACAGACAAGAAAGGGTTAGCTCATATTTGGCAAACCATCAGCTCCACAGCGTAGACTAATTTAATTAATTCAGATTTACCAGAATAGGCTCTTATAAATGAGAGACGGATAATTTAGTGGCAAATTTGTCAACTATAAACTACTGTAGTTTAACTTACATATTCTGCTTTTGAGTTCACAATGTGAAGAGTTTTGGTCCTAGCAAAACTATATCAGGATATATAACATTATTTGATTACATTTTATTAAAACATGAATCGTTCAGTTAGCTTATGTCCTGAAATTGCCGGTACAAATGTTGTACTTTTTTTACTTGTACTTGAGTACATAAGTTGAATCAGTACATTTACTTTTACCAGAGTCACTTTTTACACAAGTATCTGTACTTCTACTTAAGTAATGACTGTGTACTTTTGACAACTCTGGTATATATAACGTAAACAGAGCTGTAGCTGCACCATTGTGAGTGTGTCTCTACTACTGTACTGTTTGCATTAGCCCTGTCTTTGGCATTCAAGCCCTCTCCATAACTAGCAATGCAAGCTCCTGCTACAGGCATGAGCGGTATGCAGGGGGGCCTGCGCACTCTTTATCAGGCCTGATCTACCCTCCAAGCTTTACCCCAGGGTGGAGATGAGTGTGGGAACACTGATTAAAGAGTTTAGCTGCAGATGCTATGGGCAACGGGTGGGCACAGCATAGGTCTCCCACCAGACCTCCCAACCGCTATAATCTGCCACCCTCACCACCCCCACAAACATGCCAGTCTTCAGCCTGTTTCACACTCCCCTTCCCCCTGACATCCAAACTACTATCGGCAGGGAGTCCACAAGACGGATGACTCTACAAATGCAACATTAAAAAGTCATAAAGGGGGATATCTTCAGGGCACAAGAGCTCCTTGGGGTGGAGAGGTGTCTGCCGACTAATAATTTGATCTGGACAGGGGGCTAAAGAGAGCAGGAGGACCTCTGCAATTTGTCCTGCCACACAGGGGCTGTTAAACTAGTTCAGTGACTCCCTGCACCTTATAATGCTGTGCACCTAATTAGCGGAAGGCAATTGGACAGACAGAGTCCTCTATCTGTGTTACATTCTCCACTTGTAGCTATTGTATTAGAGCACTGAGTATACAGTCCATTAGAGGATGAGGGACCATACAAATACATATGCTATTTACCAAGCAACTGCTGAAAAGCACTGGGTGATGTCATCACACCGAGTCAAGCTGTTTCGGGTTAGTGCATTTTCAATACGCCTCCCCATAACACATAAGTACTGATTTATAGGTGTTATGACACAGAGCTGACATCACTGGCCCTGTATGGACCAGTTATGGGACTGGGCGTTTGGGCCAGGCCACAGAGAGAGTGGGCGATCACATTTGTCCCCCTGTGGAACATTTGACAGCATGAGCGTAAAAGCAGTCTCTCACGGAGTTGAGTCAGATTGCACAATGGATGAGCTTGTCTTTACAGACACATACAGTATTCTGCATTCATAATGGTGATTATTGAGGCTCTCAGCTACAGTATACTGAAAAGCAGACCAGCTAAAGAAAAGTTGATATAATATTTACACAACCTGGCCATTTCCACCGCATCCCATCTGAGCATCTGGCTTACTGGGTAACTTTATATTAAGCTGCTCGAATCCCCAGTAGCTCTTTGGTGATTCAGCACTGAAATTAAACACATAGGTAGTTAAGTTAGATGCTGAAGCGACTGAAAATAGCTGTCACATTTGGGTGAGTAAGCCCCTGAGAGCTCTGCGTTGTTTTTGCTGCACTATTGTTTCTACCAGGTGGAAGGAGTCGAATGTCCTCATCCACTCAGCAAAAGTCTCCACCCTCCAACACACATGCACACACACACACACACACAACTAACAACCAGAGCACCAGTTTCCAGAAAATCCCCCTGACGCCTCTGGCTAATTCCACTCAAGCCTGCCGGGCTGTCCAGCATCCTCCAATAAATTAACCTGGCTGCCCCTCCACTGTGCCGTGGGCCCTGACAGTCTGGCCACTGCCTGACTCACTCTCTCACACACACACACAGGCACATACATGCACACGCACACACACAGACACACACACGCAAATACACATACACACACACAGGCACACGCACGCAGGCATACACACACACGCGTGCGTGTGCACGTACACACGCATACACACATACACATGCACAGGCACACATACGCACAAACAGGCACACGCAAAAGCACACACACACAGGCATACACACCCACACACGCACACAGGCACACACACACACACACACACACTTACACACACACGGAGAACACACACACACGCACACACACACACACACACACACACACACACACCTACACACACACAGAGAACACACACACACGCACACACACACAGGCTTACACAAATACTGTACACAGGCACACAAAACACGTATACTACATAACTGTACACCTAGCTTAATGCAAGCAATCAAAAACAGGAACAAACAATTATAAAATACAGTAAATATTCAGTACTGTAATTGTTTCTTTCTTACTTTCTTGCTTACGCAGCAAGAGGGATAATATCAACATAATATAAAAGACACTCATTTACTGTATTACAGTATTCCTGCTCAGCCCTTGTGCAAGGCACTATACCTCCAGTTCGCTCATGAGTACTGTAAGTCCCCCATTCATATCTGTTATGACAGACGTATGATACTACCTGTAACAACAACAACAACAACAGCATCAAAAATAATCTCATTCTGTAATATTTCAGCATATGAATGTAAGATAGTATCTCAGCATCTGTCACATCTCCATTGGGATTCTGGGTCATATCTCCTGCTGGCTCGTCAGGCTTACTTTCCTGGGTCTGTGGTGGTTTCACTTCCCTATCCAAAACATCTGTGTCTTCCCACAGCCTTGGATCGCACTGGTGACTCAAATCTGAATATGCCTCTTTTCATCCTCTCTCTCTCTCTCTCTCTCTCTCTCTCTCTCTCTCTCTCTCTCTCTCTCTCTCTCTCTCTCTCTCTCAGGGCTGTTCGGCCTGCTGTTGGTGGGGGCCCAGACAGAGATGAAGAAGGTGGTGGGGGACAATGCCACCCTGCCATGCCATCATCAGTTCTGGCAGTCCAACTCTCAGTCCCTAGACATTGAGTGGCTGCTGCAGAAGCCAAACTCGAAGCAGAGAGTGGTGAGGCCAGCTATTTATATTGTCCTGTTTTCCTTAATGGTCTTTTCTTATGCTGTAGGTCACAATACAGTCTACCCAGGACACCTTTGTGAAATAAGTGTACAACTACTGTAAGACTCATGTCCTTGCTTGTGTGTGTGCGTGCGTGCGTGCGCGTGTGTGTGTGTCCATACCACTGATTGATTTTCAAGAGGAGCCATAATCATTGTGTGTTACCTAAAAGCCTTATATTACGGTGAATCTACAGACTTTAGTGTCGTTCTCAAAGGACCAATCATGTTGCAGATTGTCCCTCAAACCATTTTGTAGTGTTGTAACCTTGGACCTTGGACATAAGCATCCAAGGTTATATATTTAACACACCCAAGAGCTAGAATAAACGTGACGTGGAAATAGGAAACAGATACGGATATAGAAGTTATTTTGTGGTGGTCATCGATTTTGAAATTTGCCATGAAATTGTTACAGTAAAAGCTTTTAAATTGCCTGAAGCTAAATTTCTCTTTTTGATGACTCAACAGATAGCATAGTATCTGTTCTCTCTTTTTAAATGAATTGCCTTTGCTCAAGTAAATTAAATGTAGTGTCTGAGTGATCTTCCTTTAAATATAGCACTTTTCCTTCTAATTTCTAGTCCATTGTTAGCATACTAATCTGCTGGTTAGCACTGTGAATAATGAATTGAGAGGGGCACAATATGGAGAGAGCAAAAAAAGGGATACAAATGAAAGCAGTGGGAGAAAACAAGACTGCTTTGGCGCTTCTGGCTGGGGGTGTGATGTGGCACATTGTCTTGAATATTTAACGGGGGAGATAACATTGGAGGCGCCATTAATTAAAATCAAACGTCTGAAAATGTGATTAGGAAAGAGAGACTGTGCCTGTGGATGAGTAAATAAATCATGATTTTGTTCAGCTAGAGGGCTGTGTTGAGAAGGAAGAGAGCAGCGTGTCAGCATTTAGCCTCCGTTAGCAAGCATACAATCTGCATGTGTTAAGGACGCAGTGTGCCTGGAGGACAGCACCTCAGAACAAAAACTCCACGGAAAACTAGCAGAATTATCGAACAGTTAAACCAAGACTATTCAAATGATATCTGTATGCATGGAGAAACACACTTTAACACACTTTAAAATCCATTTTTTCTGCTTTAAATCAATTAATGCTGTTATTCGTTTTAGTGACACTACCCTCGCCAAGATACAGTATTCGTTCTCTCTTTCTCTTCACACTGTTTGTGTCTCCATCATAAACACGTGTGCTCATTCACAACCATTAAATATGTACACCTATATGGTGAGACTGACTTGGCCAGATGTGTGCCCATAGGCATCTGGATTCAAATTATGAACAATGTGCATGTGGCACCATGGCGACCGTGCACTGTGCCTGTGGCAGCGGCACGGCTATGTGAGATTGTGTGTGTGTGCGTGCACGGGCATTTTTGTCTGCATGAATAGCCACGCATTCTTACTGCTGTGTGTGTGTGTGTGTGTGTGTATCAGTACATGCAATGTTTGTTGCATATCGTACTGTGTGTGTGTGGAGGGGACAACAGTCCAGTCATCACCTGTGATAACAGCAGGTGTCCCCTGCTCCTATAAGTCACTGATGTGCTGTGGCACTGGCGTTTAGCAGTTCCCATCTGCAGGATCTCACTAGCCCTGAGTTATAGGCCACTGTGACAGCTGTGTTTGTTTGTGTTGGGATGCAGTGAGAGAGAGAGAGAGAGAGAGAGAGAGAGAGAGAGAGAGAGAGAGAGAGAGAGAGAGAGAGAGAGAGAGAGAGAGGGATACTAATAGCTACAGATAGGCTACAGTACATCCAAGAGAGACAGAGAGGAGAAAGTAAATTGGCTGCCTTGCCAATTTAGGCATCGTCTTTAGGCATTTACTGAACATAAAGCCGAATATTATATTTGGTGATATTATATAGGTCTACATTGACAAATCTGCCAGCACAGTGCAGTAGCTGTATCCAGACACAGTGATTGTTACAACCATCAAACACAGATACATACAGTAAATTACAATCAATCTGTTTTCTTCCTCTCCAATCCCAAGATCATCACCTTCTTCGATGGCCAGGTGTACACCAACGAGATGACCGCAGGGGAGGTGAGCCGTCTGTCCTTCGCCGGGGAGTACCTTAACGGAGATGCCTCCCTATTGATCAGTGACATGCTGCTGACCGACTCTGGGGAGTACGTCTGTAAAGTCAAGTCTCGGGGGAAGTACCACTGGAACTCTGTCAACCTCATTGTGTTGGGTGAGTGAGTAGACACCGTATAAGTCACATACTGTACTCAAATGCCAGCATAATGCTATACAGGTCATTTCATGTTTTAAACATGGACTGTGTATGTAAATGGCCAAACCCTGTGTGACCTCACCCATAGCTTTTCTCATGAGCCGGTTTGAACACGGTGCTGTGCTGGCTCTGGCTGTCGCCATCTTTGCAGTACCTTACTTTGCCTGTAACGCCCCCCCTATCCATTACAATGGAATAAATGTATAGCTAATATATTTTTAACTGATGTGTGATAAAATAATTCACCCTCCGTATAGTTGTCATGAACAGGGAGACATGTTTACTGTAAAGTCTGACTAACATTGGAGTCTATGGGGATTGACTCCTGTTTGCAACAAGACTCAAGTGGCAGTTCCATGAACTGCAGGTTTTGCCACTTCTGCATTGTATTCATTTCTCAGCACCATCCGGAGGTTATTGCCGCTTGGTTCAAAAGCATGCACAAGCACGCACACTCACATACTGCACGCAGACACGCACATAAACACACACAACTAAAATACAGATCTCATCACAGGATCATTAGCCTGGCACATTTCCTCTATCATGCCGGCTGATCTATGATTCAATTTGATTTAGCATGATTTGATTTGTCATTTATGTTTGGGTGGATTGGTTTGTTGATGAGGTGAGACCAGGGAAATGTGGCTGGGTTGTGGATTTTAGCATCAGGCTCATTGTTACCATCGCTATTTTCGAGCGGAGTGCCATTCACATCTGTCATAAAGCAACTGACCGACCAAAAATAATGTAATCACTTTTTTCTTCTTTTTTTTTACTGTAAAAGTATTCTCTTGCGGGTTCTAATTAAAAAATGTTGCCTTCAGTGGGATTATGGTAATTTAATATTTGATCTGATCTGTTCTCAACGATTATCTGAAATCTCACAGTTTTCTAAACAAACAAACCCCCTTGGCCATCCACGACACAGCAACATCATTGTTGAATGTTTCGTGATACTTTTTTAAAAGAAGTTTAGCTATCATTTTATTTTTTCCTTGTTTGCCCAGCGTTTAGAGACTTGGCAGCTTGGTTATAAATGGCGCAGCTTTACATATTGCTTGGTATGAAAAGTGTATCGGTCTGCATATCACAAAATTGGAAAACATCTGTGAAGGACAGACAGCGTGGGGGTGTTTGGAGTAGGTGTGTGTGTGTGTGTGGGGGGGGGGGATTGAAGCTACATTGTCCAACGAGAGGAAAGAGGGAGATCATTCTCAATGTCAACAAAGCGGGCAATTTATTAAAACATCACAGGCGATTAGTTCAAACCATGGTTATTGGTTCTTTAATGGAACAGTCTGTTAATCCTCGCTCCTCTGTAAAGACATGTCAGTGAGTTAGTGCCTGGAATTTTACAAATTGCCCTCAGCTTTGCGGTGACACTTTCGATTTTGAGGGAGTCCAACATTTGCATTTCTCTCTTCTGCTCCCCTCACTAAGATAATGGCTTGGCAGTCAAGCTGCTGCCTTGGCATGAGATAGTGTGTGTGTGTGCGTGGGTGTGCACGTGCCAAGGTTTATGCACGCCACACTGTGGGCATGTTGTGCACAAGCGGTGCCTGAAATTATTGTCTGTGTGTTTGTGCAATGAATAGAGTTGTTTGTGTGTGTATGTGTGTGCATGTGCGTGTGCATGTGCGTGTGTGTGTGTGTGTGTGTGTTCGTGCTTCTCCTCTTGCTGCATTTAGGCCTAACTGACCCTGACAGAGAGCTGTTAGACACACAGGAGAGTCTCCCATCTCTCAGCCCCCTTCATTACATCTCTTACTGAGCGCATAAGCGCTGGACTGGACTGACGCTGTAGAGCGAATGGGGAGAATAAGGACAGAGTTGGAGGGAGGTTGACAATGTAGAGCCAGTTGTGTAGCACACCGATCACACAGCAAAGCTTGCAATAGCATTGCATTAAACATGTGCTACTGTTGACAATTAAAGGATGTAAAACGAATGTAGGTTTGTACATGTTAATGTACATTTATTTGTAGATGTAAATTGTGTCAAAGGTAAATGTAATTGGCTAGTAATCTAAACATGTGTGTATTTAGATGATCAGATATTTTCCATGCATTACATTCCTCATATTCCATCCAAACAGGAGACACAGAGCAGCTCTGCTTGGTTTATTCCTATGGCCATTGTGTTATGACCAAAGCCTATGGGCTGTAGAGAACAGCTAGCCAGAGTTCACCCCCAACTAGGGGGTCACATTTCTCTATTCCCCAGGGGCCTGGGTTGTTCCTATGATTATCACTGGCTCTGCCACATTTGTTTCTAAATATATAATCACGAATATGACTTCACATACTACAGACTGCTCTATTTACAACGAACAATAGGACGTCAGAGTGATTCATTTCTACCGTCATTCATTAATTCATTGTTTTGATTTATTAAATGTTCATAATCTCATTCATTTCAACACTGCTATTTAAGGACATATCCATAATTCACTGAGCGACTGTTGTGAGGCAAATCTACCAACCAGAGAGCAGTGATGACGCACACACACACACACACACACACACACACACACACACACACACACACACAGTTTTCTGCTTTTACATACTGTAAACATAAAGCCTATAGCCGTGAACTGCATTACTGTATTAGTTCCTGCGTTTAGCTTATGAGAATGTATAGCTCCTTTTGATGTAAGAGTATATGGCTTGTTTGACTAATACATACAGTCTAATTTGTTTAGCTCTTGTTTATAACGTGTTTGTTGTTCGTTACAGTCAGTTGTTAACACTGCACACATGTAAAAACATTGTGTTTTCTGCAGTCAAGCCTTCAAAGCCACGGTGCTGGATGGACGGGAATCTCCTGGAAGGCAGTGATGTCAAGCTGAGCTGTAAGTCCAGTGACGGATCAGACCCCATCAGCTACAAGTGGGAGCGAGTGCTGGACAAGGGCAAGAGTCTGGGCAAACTGCCCAACCTTGCGCTGATAGGTAAGTAGAGATGCTGATTCAACTCACACAACCCTCTGTAAAGTCTGGTGGAGGGAGATAATACTAAGATGTATTTTCATATCAGTGGTTTTTATAGCCTGCATTTGTCCATTAAAGGGTTTTGCTGAGCATACAGTTGCTGCTTCTGTGCTGTGCTGCTTATTAATGAAGTTGCATGTATAGATGTGTCAGGTGTACCATATTGTCTTCTACTGCTGGCAGTGAACAGCCTCACTGGTCTGGCCTAGTTCAGAGGCACCTCGGCAGACAAGGCCAAAAAGGTTGTTCCCGTGATTTTTCACCAGAGCGTTCTACATTTTTAAATGAAATTTATTTTAGGTTCAAATGGAATCCACCAATTGATGTATTTGCCACTGAAGAGCATTATGCATCAAAACGTGTAATTTTCAAAACATCTATAGAGAGGACTTTTGTTTGTTGTAGCTTAGAGCAGTAGTTATATAACCCTGATGTAATGGCAGTGACAGAATAACATTTAAACGTCAGTCTTGCTCAGTTAATTTCCATCTGCATGCGTGCCATGTCATGCATGCAACTTGGTTTGTGGCAAACCATTGACTACATTATCTATACAGATTTCTAAAACATAAATAAATCTGAACCAGGACCCCCACTATGTCACAGTTCCAAAACACAAACCCATATCAATAATCAATATAATGTGCATTCTAGCCTTCCATATGCATTAAAACCACACATGCATGAGAATGTATTGCTTATGACAGGATAGGATTATTTTTGTGTCAACAGGCATATACACCCCTGAGTAAACAAGGCATACCACCTTGTCTCCAGTTTTAAGCCAGTGATCGCACATTCCCAGACACAAACCTTAAAATTAATGACCTCTATGAAACAACACCTGTTCAGTCTAATTAGTTTTCATTGGCCGATAACACACAGCGCCAGCAGCCATTATTTATGGGTTTGGTGAAAGGTAATATCACATGGCTGTCATTGGTGGGGGGATGACTAAATAACCCATGGGGCCTTGCAGGCTCCATCGTTCTCCCAGACAAGCTCCTGCACTTTTATCATTGTGCCCCCCTTGTTGTGGGGGTCCTTCTCTTACTGTAAATTAACACTCTATCACTGTCTCCTTAATCTCTCTCTCTCTCTCTCTCTCTCTCTCTCTCTCTCTCTCTCTCTCTCTCTCTCTCTCTCTCTCTCTCTCTCTCTCTCAGAGACCACAATAAATATTTTCATTACCTCTCCCTCTGCGTCATGTACTGTGTGACACATTGAAGATAATAAACACACAGGAATGCTTGTACATGCACTTACAGGAATACAAATCAGTGCCCGTCATTACGGTACACTGTGCATGACGGTAACTGAGCGTGTTTATCTTGCAGATCTGAAGAGCCCAGAGATCGTGACCCTGAGGAATCTGACCATGCACAGCACAGGCGTCTACAAGTGCACAGCCAGCAATGACGTGGGGGAGGAGAGCTGCGTCGTTGAAGTCACCATTCAGCGTGAGTGAAGGAGGAACGAAGGGATCAGCTCCCAGGGTGCACCTCACCCTGAACTGCCGCCTTGATGGATGGCTGTAGTTTCCAACCACAGCTGAATATACGTATAAGCGTTTCCTCTACCCACCTTCATTCATTCGCTTCTCAGTTTTCCCATTGTGAATCCCCTAGTGGGAGCTGCTATAAACTTAAACCTGTGGCTACTGGTCACACCTTTGTTCCAACAGCTATGTTTCAATGTCACACTAATAGATTTTCCCGGACTTTTAGTGTGGCTGTTGGGTCACGGTGTTGGCGAAACGGAAACACATCTAGCAGCTCAGCAGAAATGGTTTTATCACACGCGTGCTAAACTCAGTTTGTAGACGGAAGCCAATAGAGGTGCAATAGCAAGTATGAGAGTGAGTTGGAAACTTTTGAGGGTGTGCTTAGCATTTGTATCATTGTATTATACAAAAGGTTATACACTTTGCTACAGTATTAACATATGTGCAATCCTTAGTCGTGGTCTTATGTAAAAAACTGTGCATCTTCCACATATGGGTAAAATAATGTGGTTTTCATGTTGTCATAATAAAAATAAATGTACAACACAATTAACATAAACAAATAAAAAGGCAGGTATGTATGATAAAGATGAGCACATAAAATGCATTTTATGAAGTGATTCTTTTTATTCCTGTATTGTAACCACTTGTCTCTCCTCTCACTCCCAGTCAAATAGCCCATAACGTTAGGTAGGCCACGTTATAAAACAAAAAGGATTATCATCTCAAAGGGAGAAAGCACTGGCAGGAATGACTCAAGGCCTTCTAAGAGTAGACCTGCTGCCAATGTGTTTGATGAGCATATTGTTGTACATACAGTATTTCACCGTCCGCGTTTCTATGTTTGCAGATGTGAGGGATGTGGGCATGGTGGCAGGTGCTGTTGTGGGGATATCCCTGGGTGTCCTCATTGTCATATTAATCATCTGGCTGGTGTTCCGGAAGAAAGAGAAGAAGAAGTATGAGGAAGAGGAGACTCCAAATGAAATCAGGTTGGTCCATCTGCTTTCCCCCAGCAATCTGTTCTTCTTGTGCACACAGGGTGAACTAAAGCTTGTGACTATGCACTATTTGTGAGTGTGAGTGCGTGTGTGCACGTGGGGGTTCACATTTAGTGTTGTATATTTGTATGTTTCTGTATAATTTGTACCAGTTGTATCTGTCTCTCAACATGTAAAACATGTTTTACATCATCAACATGAAGTGAGTAAATCTAATAACGTTGTTTTCATTATCAAAAAATGATTTTAGAAAACGGTAACATGGACATAAACGTTTCAATGCTAGTGTAGACATGACATTAGTGCGTGGATCTTTTTACCTTTATTTTACCAGGAAATAACTGTCAGGGTGACAATGCTGAAAGTCTGTGTGTGCGCGTGCGCGTGTGCGTGTGTGTGTGTGTGTGTGTGTGTGTGTGTGTGTGCATGTGTGCGTGTGTCTGTGTGCTAACAGTCACAGGCATCCAGGGCTGTTGACGTCAAGACCGTGTGTCTGCTCACTTACCTGTGTAAGAATGAATAGCGTCACGTTGGGTGACAACTCTCAACAATAATGAATGAGTGATGAAGTTGATTCCTCTTTTCGCATAATGTTGTGCTGAGTTACTGTACTTACAGTAACATGCAGACACGCACACGCACACGCACACACACACACACACACACACACGTCCACAAAAAAAGGAGCAGGTTAATAGGTATAGATTTAGAGCCAGTGTGCCTTTCCCAGGGGTTTTAGCACTGTGCAGGTGAAACTGTGCATGCAGCAGAGCAGGACTTGTTCTATTTTAGTTTTATTCTGTGGATCTTAAAATGGGTTTATGGAGCGGGACAGTTTTGCCACGTCTGCTGATGTGTACAGTATACTTTGTCATTGTGTGCGTGCTTGCGTGCGCGCTGTGCTCTGCCCAACATGGCTCAAGTGTTTCTTTCCGTCCGCAGGGAGGATGCCGAGGCTCCCAAGGCCAAGCTGGTGAAGCCCAACTCCCTGTCGTCGTCTCGCTCCGGCAGCTCGCGCTCCGGCGCCTCCTCCACCCAGTCCATGGTGCACGGCGGCACCCAGCGCGGACACCGGCCTCGCCCGCCCCCCTCCACAGTCGCCACGGCGGCCACCACGCTCAAGGAGAACGGACAGCCCCCGGGCTTCCCCCACTCTCCCCCGGCCTACACTACGGTGGTTCCCCACAAGACCCCCGAGCCCCCCAGCACCCCCAAGTTCAACTCCAAGCCCACGCCTCCGACCCTCATGGTGCCCTCCCAGACCAAAGCCTTTCAGACTGTGTAATGATTGAAGCCCTGCTCTCACAACCCTCCTATACCATTGGTTCCCTGTTCCCTCCAACACGCCCAACACCCCCAAAAACTTTCCATTTCTTCCATAAACAAAGAAATGCAACCAAGTAAAAAGGGATGTAATTAACTGAATCAATATTACTGTATAAGCCCAAAATGAATGCATACTTAACAAGGGAAAATAAGGCATGCTTGCCCCCGTACCCTACTTAATTCCATTACGACACAACGGACCACAGTGAAACACCAGAATGCAAAGATGTGACGTGTCCACCACAAAAGCCAGAAGTTCCTTCTGTTGTTTGTTTTTGTGACTTTGTGAGGCGCGGCATAAACGCAGTGTGCGGTGAATCAGAAGGAAGGCACCCCCCCCACCCTTCCCACCCTTCCCGGGGTGCAGCGTTTGATTTATTCATCAGATCCAAGAGACGGGTGCACAGAGGAGGGAGGAGAAGGGAATGCAAGGAACACAGGGCGGGTGGTACGAGTCTGCACAAGGTACTGATGGAGAACGCTACCTTGTGCTGTGACAAGTGTGGGCGAGGCACACATGAGAGAACAAGCAGACAGCGACAATAGCCTACATCATTTATTGATTTTCTATGGAGTTGTTTTTGTTTTTTGACGTCTCTCTAGCTCATTTCACCATTCCCAGTGTGCTCCTGTGAAACCCTAATCCCAGACACAGTACAGTAGCCACGACGATCTCTCATGCTGTCATAAAGAATCCACGATGGATCTGACGCCGCCCACACTCGGAGCAAACATCAGCCATGAGGATGTAACAAGTAGAAAACATACCTTCTCAGTCATTCCTACACCCCCTATTGACCAATGGATATCCGTTAATGGTACAGGATGCCCTCCTTGTTGAACGTTTATTAGTATGCGGTATAAGGCCGGTAGAGACTCTAAATATATCAAATAAATACATAGAAATACTGTATAGCAGATAAATATCTATCTTTTCTCTTCTCCCCCCTTAAACGTGTTGCAACGGGTTACAGACAGCTGTGTGTCCATTTATTCATCTGAAAAAGTGCCACTGATGCCTGGGATGTATATTATTGCTACTTGTTCTTTAACCCAGTACTTTTCATTTAGATCTTTGATTGAAACCACAATATGTCAAGAGTCGTCACGAATGCTGAACGAAGGCAATTGATCTTATCATGTTTGGCTGTGTAAAAGGCAAGGAAGTAACCTTGGAAAGCAACTAAGACTTGTCTGCCCTGAAGGCAGGAGGAGTTTTGATTCCAGAAGTTTCAGATTTACAGCGCTTGTATGGCATCACTCACAGTACTCTCTATGAATCCATAACAACGTAGTGGCTGCTGTCTCCCTGGAACCACAGCCTCCATGCTTGCTCAAGCAGTGCCACCAGCCAATCCCCTTTTGTCATCTCTACAGAGAGAACCGGTGCAGTTTGATTGGAATGTTCCGGAGAAAAGAACAAGTAGCCTATCTAGTGTGCCTTTGCAATCCCTCTCCCTGTTGACGGTTTCTTTCACGTCCTTATCTTCAGTGCACCAGTGGCTCACGTCTGTTCACATCCAGCTTTGAGTGTCAACAGTGTCAAATAGTGAGAGATACTAATTTACAAGCAAGCCAAGTACTAAGGGATGTGCCATATAGAGCACTAAGCAAATAGAATGCTTTATCCTTAGTGAGAGAGCATTTCCACGCAACAGGGTCTATGTACAGTACATTCTGTAATAATGCTGTTTTTTTTTTTGTATGTACTTAAAGATAGGCAGTCACATGATGTCAATTTATTGAATTTATATGGCCATGTAAGCAGAGAAGATAAGCTCCAGTCCGTTCCTGCATGGGTCATTCAAGCTCCCTGAAAACAGCATTGAGTTGTTGAATATTCAACACAAAGTAACGGAATGGGCCTTTAATTTAATCTGACCAGAGAAACTGATGTGGAAGTGTATCCGTGTGTATGTGTGTATGTGTTAATACGGTATATCACCAGAGAGAGCCACACCCACATATTATAATCTAGTCATTCATGAGGGAAGCTCTATCCCCATTGAAATGATATGACTGAAGAGTGGCAGTCTTTATCTGAGTGTTTTATAGGTGGTTTATAAGCCTATTGAATTTGGCTCAGGCAGCAGTTGTGTCTTCCAGAGACAAGGCACGTCCATAATTCATAACCGCCTTTGGCTCTGGAGGCCGACTGTATGTTCTCTATTCCCAGTCATGCTGTCTCTTAGCAATAGCTATGCACTTGACCCTGTGCATATTGCATGCATCCCATACTGCAACCACACACGTATATAGTACACACAGTATCCACACGCTACATGTAGGCGACTAGACACAAAGAGTGTCTAGTGGTATTTTGACTTATGTAGCATTGGCTGAAAAGGACACAGCACCCAGTATACATATATATAGTACACACTGTACACACAATGTACACAAGCACCTACTTCACCCCACCTAAGCAATGGAGTTAGCAAACGCTTCAACACTGTTTGCATATGAGGGTGATATTGGAAAATGTAGCTGGCACAACAGGATTGACTATAAGCCTGGGCTGTAGGCTCCTGTCATTGACATTCCTTTACCGCTGAGGGACGTGGCACAGTGGAAGATAGGGATGCTAGTCTTCCAGCTGACTAAATTCCTCCAAGCGTTGATTTGCTTTCCAGCAACTGGAGGTCTCAGGTGGAAAATTCCCCAGTTTATGAGTCCTTCACGATGCCTCGCTCCCCCTCATCTGCGCATCTTTGTGTGGAAACGACAAAGTTGCCTGCATTCAAACGGATGAATCTGGAGGGCATTTGTTTCATGCAGCATACACTGGGACGACTGCGCGCCACATACTTCAGAGTTTCAGTAGCATAGCCTATATCTTCCACCAACATGCTATACTGTTGTAATCAATGCTTGAAGGTGCATTAAGCAAGTAGCATACATCTTACGGTTACCCTGCATTATACTCTAGGAATATAAAACGTATGTAGCCACCGTTCTTCTGTTCTCTATTAAGCCGTTTGATTTTCAATCGAAGATGTCCAGCATGACAAAGTGAAGCTCAGATGTTGTGTCTTAGTGAGGGTGGAATGCGATGTACTGTTACAGCGGAGAGAAGAGAGCAACGCACGGACGAAAGAAACGGTTTCTGCATGTCAGGAGACTGAGCAGACAAAGTGAATGCTTGGCTTTGATGTAACATAACTGTATTATTCGGCTGAATAAATAAAAAATACAACAGAAAATCTACAATTGTACATATATTCAGAGAAGAATTTACTAAGCATTCTTTATTTTGTTGCTGGTATTCTATTTGTTTGGCTTTTGGGTTTATTGGTCCATACTCATGACGTCAGAGTTGGGTCAGGGTGGCTGTTCCTCTGACAAAATGGGGGATACAGGTCAGTATGGCGTAATAAAAGGAGACTATTACAAAATGTTTTACATTTTCTGTACAATCTCTAATGCAGTGGCTTATCTTTGGTTATGTAAAGCAGTACAGTATTCATTATGTTTGATGATAACAATCCATGTAAATATCACAAGTAAAAAAGTGTATATTTTTACGACTTCTGAGTTATTACGATTTCATTTGCAAATAAACTACTCAATGACAACTCAATATGGTGAAATCTTGATTAACATTTTTGTCACATGCAGACTAATAAAAGAATAAACAGTATAACCAGGAAATCCTTTTTAAATGTCACGGGATTGCAATATTTGCCTTATTGGCTTATTACGCTATTATTAATAAATACGGTGTGGCATGTACAGTGCTCAAAAGAGTTGGACAAATATGAATGCTTACATTACATTATATTTAGGGATAAGAAACAGTTAGCAAGATGCCTGGTTCTTGTAACAAATGGATGTGTTCTCACTATAAATTGCTTCGGAAAATATAAATTCTAAATATTATCTAAACAGAAATAAATTGAGAAAATAATGAATCCCCTTATGTAAATGACACTGGCATTACAAATAGTAACTGACTTTCAATGCCAATTGAGAAGAGCACCAGTGTAAATAGTGTTGTCAATTGTATTTAAGAGAGATGTAATTACAAATGTATTTTATGAGCTGTAATATAGACTGAGAGAATGAAATGACTCCATGGTCATGCATGGTTATGACTATATGTCTTGTTTGTAATTCGGTTTAAGCCTTTTGGCAGAGGTAACTATTTGATAGGTACATGTAATTAGCTCTCTATAATTGCTGCAGTTCCAGAGGTGCTTCCATTAAGTGCAGTTCCTTCTGCCTTAAATGCAGCTCATTCCTCAGTGACACTGAATTACAGACTCAGAGCATGCAGCCAGGACCCATGCCTCAGCATGGTCTCTCTCTCTCTCTCTCTCTCTCTCTCTCTCTCTCTCTCTCTCGCTCTCTCTCCACCCCCCCACCCCTTCATGACATCTAAGCTCGTCGCAACGAGGTCAGAGATATCTATTGACCTGTCAGCCATTTATTGAGTGACATTCATCTCTTTCCCCTGAAAGGTACTTCTTGTGTTGACAATCTATTGACCTGCCAAGATAGAGTGGTTGTGGCAATGTTGGTTAAAGAGATGAGGTGTGACTTTATCTCAGTTTCAAGGATGCATGGAAAGGTATGACAAGAAATCACTAGTGAGTCGCACGAGTGGAGATAATGCATGCAACACACAAAAAGCAATGGTACCGTTATCAGGGTATTTTCTGCTATCTGTTTATTGAGCCAACCAGCCACATTTACTTCAATATTTAATTATCTCAAATCACATTACATATACAGTATATTCACTTAAATAAAATGTTAAATCTCAGATTAAATGTACACTTTCTGACCCATGTTTGTGTGCACAACACACCATCACCACCCATCTTACTAACATAACCACACAATCAAACCCATGTGCTAAAGCAAAAGAAGTTGAATAGTGACGCATAATAACAAAAACATAATTTTGTTAAAGCTTGACTCTACAATGACTCTACGATACATATAGTATTATGTGTTAGAATTTGGAATTACTGTAATACAGAAAAGCAGAAAGAAAAACATTTAATCAGACTGATAATAAAGTTATATCCTGCTTAATTTACATAAAATAAAATATACTCCCGGTCTTGCTTAAGCGAATGAAAAGTACTTTGTAGATTGCAACAAAAAAGCCCTTTACTGTAATATCATAACTGCGCCCCCTGGTGTTGACTAAAATATAGCTTTAAACTGATATCTGAATTTTCACCACGTTTTAAACCTTTTACACCTATAAATCTATAATCAAATAAATGTGCATCATCAACTTGATTCTTCTTGGAATCACAAACTGATTATCGGTTTTATAAGATTCATTATAGCTCCCAAATGTGCCATCTTCACTTCAGCTAAATGGTAACTCTCTTATTAAATGTTTTACAACTTATCATGGAAGGGTAATATATGGAGTTTAATCCACCACATTAAAGTGAAATACTTGTGTGGACAGTTGTCCATCTATCGTTTATCCTTGACAGGAAGAAAATGTGCCATGCAGTAGTAGCAAGAATAAGGCTGACACCCTGGCTATGTGTTGCATTGTTGTGTTGTGTTGTGTTGCAACACATGGAGGTGCACAGGCAGGGGCGGTAGGGACGACAGCCCTGCCCCTCTGCCCTGCCATTGATTAAGTGCCCTCCTGTCTTGATGCATTTTTTTTAAAGAATATATATACACTCACCTAAAGGATTATTAGGAACACCTGTTCAATTTCTCATTAATGCAATTATCTAATCAACAATCACA
>JAODLL010018368.1:5191-26816 GCA_026546735.1 Forbesichthys agassizii | reverse complement strand
AACCCCCCCCCCCCCCCCCCCCCCGAGTCACCGCACACAGCACCGGTAATACTTGTTATTCGCACAGTATCAGCCACCCGCTGATACCACTCTGCATAGAATGAGAGTATGAGCGTATAGTATGTTCCTCTCTTCCAAAACAGATGTGTTGTGACACATTAAGATGGCGGGGGGAGTTGGAGGCTTTTAAGAATATTTGAAGAACGTTGCACGTTGCAGAGAGTAATCTGTGAATTCACGTTGCACATAGTAATTTCAGTATTGCACAATTGAAATAGACCAAGGACTCTAAAATACAGTTATAATGGTGTAATGGTACTTTTGAGTCAGTCCAGCGCGTTGATATTCATGAATTCACTGGAGCCATTTCATTTATTCTGCCCTGTAGAGCAAGACTTTTAAGGGCAGAAGGGGACTCGCGTGATGACAATGGGGCATGCCAAGAACCCTGTTGACACCTGTCAAAGGCACTCTGGCTTGCTTGACTCGCAGGCACACATGATGATTGACAAGCCATGGAAGCATATTGAGCACAGTGAGAACACTGCATCGTTTATAAATATGTTTTTCCTTGTTTTGTTTGGTACATGGCAGCCTAGTTAATAAATTAATTTTGGATTTTGGATTTTGGATTTGTACTTAGAGGTATTCCTTTGAAACCGCTTATAAAAATGTAACTTTAATATCTGGTAAATTACTGTGATTATACTTCCATTGCCTGCAATTATTACATTTTGCAATAACTATAAAGCTTTCATTACTCTTGTTTTGGTCTTTGGTTTCATAATTAGGATACTGGGGGAAGAGAAATATGGTACCTTATTGTTCCGTAAAGCTAAAGTGAGGCTCTTAAAGCTGAAATCCACAATATGTTGTACAAATTCTTGTGTGCTGCATACAAATTGAGCAGGTCGTTGTTGGTTCTTTTCACCAATTGACTCCATTTGTCTATTGAGTTAGTTAGGTAAGTTAGACTGCAAAAAGGATTTGGGCCATTTGTCTGGTCGACAAACCAGGAAGTGATGTTGTGCAATTGCTTAGTAAGACAACTCGGTGAGTTGTTTTTCTATGTGGTCCAAATCTGTGTAAAGTAATGCTTCTTGGCATCGCCTGGGAGCTGATCATAATACAAATATATACTAAATAGCCTAATTCAGCATAATAAATAAAAATAACTTAACTTTGCAAAACCCATGTGAATATCCTACATGTGAAACAGTTTCACCACTTTTTGTTTGTAAATGAATTAAATTAATAAATGAAAATGGCAGAGCACATTCACTCATTTCTTATTTATCTTTCGGCCTGTAGAGGGCATCTCTAAACACACGTCAGTCTTACACATGAAATAAGGATTCATTACCAATTACAAGAATAATGGCAGATGCTTCTTTAAACTGCAGCTGGATATTGTTCTCATAGAGGTTTTATGATATCGGGAGGTGGGTGAAAAGTCTATATATTCGTTATGACAATGATTCTTCAGAAAACTATTGGATCGCAAGTTGAGAAAAAAGATTACTAGAAAAGGACCAAGAAAAATACTAACATAGCTGCATTGATGTGTTATAACATAGGCACTGTCTACTCAGAGAAAAAGCTTAGCATATCATCAGTTTCATAGACAGGTCTTGGGATTTTGTTAAATATGACACATGCCAAATCAGGCAGGCTTTGGAGGAAAATGTATTCGTGGAAGAATAGGGAAGAAAAATCCAATTAAAATGGAATGTTTTGCCTATGACAGACTGTTCAGTATTCTTGATTAATTTGAGGTATTCAGTCTATCTCAATTATTCCTCAAGGTCTGGCTTGCTAGATAAGTTGCACCTCCCAACTAGATAAGACTAGAGCATTTAATATGTCAATATATTGATTCTTCTGAACTTATTCAATAGCTGGTGTAGACTGCCCATTTAACACAGGGTTTGAATAACCTAAATAAATAGCTTTATTTAGTAAGGTATTTCTGCATGTGATGATTTGGTATTTTAATTGTATTCCCATAAAACGTGTTAGTGCACTGTAAATAAATGGGTGAGTCTATTTTCAGTTTTTGCTCCTTTAAAATGTATGTTGGCTTTGAGAGAAGATGTCTTTGGGGAATAGAAGGTCTATTTTAAACGACCTCACCAACTTAAATTGTCATATTGTGGTTAGGAAAAAACAAACAAATGCAACTAGATATATTACTCTCTCTCTTACGTCGCTTGTTCAAACCCTGTTAACTCCTCACCAAGTGTCGAGGTATCCCCAAGACACCTCAACCCATACTTCCCCCGGTGACTGTATAGTGCCTTGCATAACTGACACCACCATCGGTGTGTGTGAATGTATGTGTGTATGTGAGGCAATACTGTACAGCGCTGTAAGTGGCTGGAAGGTTGGAAGCGCTACAGAATATAAATTAAGTTAATTTACCATTTGCATTTATTTACTGAGTACAGTCTAATCCAAGCCCTAGGGGACTTCTGGACCCTTTTGACCTGGAACTAATTGTATTTTTTTAAATGTAATAATCTAGTATTTTACTTATTAGCAGGTGCTTGTGTCCATCATGATTTGCAGTGTAACGGAGCAGGGACAGTAGTGGTACTCAAGAATGATTACATCTAGGCCAACTGTGTGTCTTGAACCTACTGTATAACACTCTGACTGGGACTCAACTCTGTGGCAATAGACTGCAACCAATGTGTATCATCTTGCTTTCGGAGGCAGCAATGGATCCATTTCTTTCTTTGTCGTTGCACCATGAAGGGCTTCCTGGATGCAGTGGCCCAAACCAGTAACCAGAATTACAGTATGACGAGCAAGACAAAAATATTCCCCTTTAACTCTTATTATTGTTCCAATTCCATCTTGTAAAGAAATACAATACAAATTACTGTATTCTTAGTGCTGGTTGTTTGAGACAAAGGCATTTTAGGAAATGATGTGAGTTTGCAGTGAGCTCAATTATGTGCCTCTTATTTTGTAATTATATGTAATAATAAATCCTTAACCATTATTATTAGCCATATGAATCCATTATCCATGTGTGTACTGGTCATCTGGTCACAGCTCTTAGTAAACGGCACAAACAAAAAATGATCATTTCAAGTTTGAAAACCTTGGCTGCTGTTGTGATGGCCACCAATAACTGACGTTTAATAACTTCAGGTATTTGCCCTGACTTCACATTTTTGCTGATTCTTGAGAATGTAAACTTCAAACTTATTGAAGAATGATTCTGGCCTCTTACTGTAGAAATCAACCATTCACTTTTCAGCCTATTGAGAAAGAACATTCCTATATTAACTATGGCTGTGAAAAAGCAAAATTGTTCTCCATTTCTGCTCTTTTAATAATAGCTCTTGAAAGACATAGACATATGCCAGAACACTAATTAATAATATCTTAGCCATGACATTTGGTATTGTTATTGAATTGTAAGTCTACTTTATCAATAGAATATAAATATAAATGTAAATATTTTCATTGTTTCACTGTTGGATTTTAGGAGATTATGTGTATGTCGTTCAGCATTAGTAATGTTATATTTTGTGGTCATACAAACAATAATATTTGTTGGGTGTTTTCACAAATGAGAGAAATCATAGTTATCAGCCGAATCAGACAATCAGTCCTTTATTGTGGAGGTGTTTATTAAAGTATTTTTCCGGACGTCCACAACCCATTAACCGCGTTTGCTGAAAATTATGTTCTGTGTATGGAACATGATTGTTTGTTTACTGTACGTGAGCCAAACTGTGATTATAGAGGAAGGAGCACGGCCTTGACGCATTGCTTTATTGAATTTGGGCATGGCTGCCCATTTGTTTGTTTGTTTGTTTTTGCTAATGCACTGCAGCGCCGCTACCGATCTGCATGCGCAAGAGGGCGGCCATTTCTTCTTGTCGCCGGGGTCAGGGTTGGCTGTGCTCGTTGGATTATAAGTGTGCGGTGGAACCTCGGCCTCGACGGTGAACAGAGGGACTCCAGAGATGGATTAAGGTCCCTTTTGCGGCTGAAGGATATCCAAATTGCAGCTGTGCGCGAGCGATACAGTGCAGACACCGTCTCGCCCCCGAGAACAGCTTCTTTACGAGGATTGGTGCCGTCCCTACGCGGCGATAGGCCAATCAGAGTTCACTGCAAATACTCAAATCCCCTCTGTTGAAAAAGCTCATTTAGCCAGCTGTCCAGGGGAAGACATTGGCTAGAATGTAAATAAATGGCTCCAGATCAGTGTGTTATCCTGGTGTTCTGAAAAATCTGTCCATCATGGTCTTTAGATTAAGTCTGTGACACAGTAAACAGTGTGCGGTTGAAAGGAAAAAGACTTGAGGAGTGCATTACCAAGCCCTTCTCCTTTTCAATCACATTCTAGAGATAGTCTTGCACTATCTCATGCAGCCAGGATACAAAATCCTCTTCAAGCCATGCATGTCCTCTTATTATTTTATACCTTCTCCAGGATGTCTCTGCAAGTCTCCTTGGCACAGCACATAGACCTGAGTGTGATTGTGCTTACCAGTGGTATCGCTGGTGTCCTTGGGGAAGTGCAGTGCTGCGTACTGAGCTGGGAAGTGGCCCGGGGCTGCAAAGTGATTGGAAAGATTCCCTAGGATTTAAGGATACGGACGCTCATAACATGGCAGCGTGTCCAATCCTCACTGCGGGGCTCAGTTTGATTCAGTGGAGCGCCGGGGACTCGCAAAGGTGTGGGGTTACTATGCCTCTGGTGCCCAACATGGGTATACTGCATACTCCAACGGTTTACAAACTGCCCTCTTCTGTCAACATCGTGAGATTTAAAGATTTTTAGAAATCATTTATTTATTTCTATTTTTATTGTTCGTGTGTGTTTAATAGTTTGCACAGTTTGGAGATGTACTGTAGTCATTTATTTTTCTGTGGTGTATTTACAATTTAAATATTGTTGTATGTATAACTGCTAAAGTGGGCATGTTCTTAAGACCAAAATGCTTCTACGTCGAAGCTAGGCCGTTACCTATGGAAAGGGCGTAACCTATGCTGTAGCCTGACGCGCACCTCTCCAAAAATTGAACTACCCATGGATAGATGCAACCGTCTTGTGGATGCAATCCTATGTGCCAGAGTGCTTTGGGGCTCTTCAGAGCGATGTCCTGTACATGCACAGATTGTCTTCATTTGACATTCCCGGTATAATTATTAGATAGATTCGGAAAAATAAGAAGACACGTCACTTTCGTATAGCGGGGCTTCGCATGAGCATCTCCTATAATTGCTGTGTCTGGAGTGAGACCACACCATTGCCATAACGACTAACTGACACCATGTACTGTTTAAGCAAATGGACAAACTCTGCGTGACGAAGGACGGACCTCAAGATCCAGCTGTCGCCATCTTTGCAGTACCTGACTCTGCCTGTAGAGCCCCCCCATTAATTATAATGGCATATGTGTATGGCTTAATATATTTTTAACTAATGAGTTATATACATATTCACCCCTGTACAGTTGATGTGAATGGGAAGACCAGGCTGCTGTAAAAGTTGGACCTTTTAACATGGGTGTCTATGTGGACTGACTTCAAGTGGCCATTCGAGGCACTGCATTTCTTGGCACGTCCACGTTCCAGCGCGGAAGGTCCCCCTTGACTCACACAAGTGCATGCGGCACTTTGCTGCTCATTGTCAGGCGGTAAAGAGGCGAGGCGATCATCGCTCGGAAAGGGCAAAGCAATACGAATGGGTCGACCGGCCCATGGGCCTGCCAGCTCGATAACAGAGGATTGGCAGCCTTCTCAGGATCAATACGCTTTGAATTATTCTCAATCAGCAGAATGTAAGAGCTGGATGTGAACTGCAGTCGTTACTTCATTAATAATCAGATGCTACTTTATACTCAGTTCTATCTCTCTTGGTTAAGTTCACGATGAGTCCTAATCCTGTTATTTCTGTAAGGTTTGAAAGTACGCTCCATTGCGTTAAACTGCACCCCAGAACCCCCTAATGTCAGCTCGCTGACTGCTCTCATAGGCTCCCACCGTTCATCCTGCTGCCTTTAGCGTCTTTGGACATTTGTGCTTCAGTATGTATTGTAAGCAGTGAGCTGTCGCCATTGTACAACTTTGAAAAATGCTAAGACGTTGTCAAGGAGCTGAGTGAGGGGAGGGAAGGGGTTGGGTGGGGGACCCCCTTGCTATATACATCTTTTGATTTTGATGACACCCCAGCGCACCAAATGTACGGTCTGAAGCCAGCAAGGACCTAGGGACATTTTAAACGGATATGACGTGTAAAGCCATTTTCAACCCATAAAATCCGGATTTTTATAAAAACTTGTTTTTAGCCAGCACCAGCATTGATGTGTCTCATCACAATTCAGTCCAATTACTATAGTTTACAGCTCAAAAATCGCCATTTACGGTGACGTTACTCTGTCTATGTTATGAAATGATATCTCACTCATTTTGTCTGTTTTTTACACCTGAACTGCTTATATTTATTAATATTTACTAGCAGATGTACATTAGCAGAAAGGTAAAGGCTAGACCATTTGACAAGTTACAGTAGTTGGTCTGTTACATCATGTCAGGAGTGCTGGTATGACATACAACTCTGGAGTTGGAAGGTACATTAGGGGAGAAATCTCACTTTCTCTATTTCAGCATGTTTATCTAGACCACTTGCTGCCATAAATGCCTGCTGGGTCACACTTCACGTGTGAGACTACTAGCCCATGAAGGATACTGTATCATGTTGGCTGCTCCACAGACACTTGTCACACTAGGAAACCTTTTAGCACAGAAATGCATGTAAGCTGGTAAAGACAGACAAAATATTGCTTTCTACCAGATACCAGATTTAGTGGCCTTATTTATCTTTCTCGTGTTCATTTCTTAGGGGGATACAAAGGCCACTTTGCAAAGTGGGGAGGAATATCAAATACAATAGAATACAGATAATGGGTGATGCCTCAGTGCAAAACCATAATTGTACTTAATCATTTGGAAATAAGTGTAAAAAGTGTAGAATGTTAATAGGGCTGTCCCCGACTCAGAAATTGTTCAGTCCAATGGGATTTGGCTGTTCAATACAAAGATTCAAAGATTTGTGGGTAGTAGCAGGCAGTAGAGCTGGATCAATCGCCCAAGCAGTGACTAGCACGGAAGCCAGAATGATTAACTCCGTTAATAGTAATAGAAATACTCACTTTCAGTGAAAGAAGACTTGTTGTATGTAAAAAAAATAAAAAAACACTGCATGACTAAGTCCATTTTAAAACCACATTTTACAATAGCTTACAAACAGCATATAAACAGTGATGATGATCCTGTTTCTCATCTAAATGGGCAGCCCTAAAGGTTAAAGGTTAAACTATATTATTTCTGCATTCCTCAACTTTAAAAGGGATAGTGGTTCATATTCCCTGTGGACAGCTTTAATAAAAATAAGCATATGTCACAATACCACACACACACACTCGCACATACATAATGTATCTATTATAAATGTTCTTTATTCAGTTCAATTTCATCCTTGCAAACATGACTGATCCTCCTCATCTCGGAGAGAAGCTTCAGAGTCAGACAAGGACTGCCTAATAAAGACACCAAAGCAGCAGCCCAGAAATGGCAACTCTCTCTCTCTCTCTCTCTCTCTCTCTCTCTCTCTCTCTAGCAGGGATGTTTTTAATTTTGGTATTGGTTATTCTAAGAGAGATACTTTTTGATTGGGCAGGCAAAACTATCAATATACACTAGCAGAAAAGGTGTCATCAATGTTCAAAGGGACGGTAAAGGGTAGAGTAATGCTAGAATATACTTTTTATAACATGATGATAGGTGATGTAGGGGAGTTCATGAGGGTGCGGGTTTATAAAGGAGCTTTGTTTACGGTCAGTAATGATGGGATTCTATTTTGTATGTAAAACATAACATTGAAACATAAAATGGAATATACTGTTGTCTAATTAAAGTGCTGTTAGAACTCTCTCTCTCTCTCTCTCTCTCTCGCCTTCTAATTAAATCTCAGTCAGATTCAAGTGTCGGGAGGAGCAAAGCCCTAACAACAGCAAATACGGCTCATGTTTACTCTGTGACTGTGGCATACTGTAACGTAGCTTGTTAGATAAGATTAGTATGCCAGACAGACCCTCGGGCGGGCTCCAGATTATTCAGGAGCTGTGTTGATGTCCAGGGTACCTTGGGCTCTAGTTTTCTTGTCCTTGCTAGCAATAATGGTGAGTGATTGTAGCTGCACCCACTCTGACCCTCGTATGAGTCATGAATGGGCTAAATATTATTATAAAAAAGAATAATTTGTGTTAATTATAGAGAGAAATTGAAATGAAGGCTAGTTTACAGTGCTGGTCACTCAAACATTTGCCAGTTCACAACTGTGCTGTCTTAGAAGAATAGTTGTAAATGTAAAAACACCTATTTCTTACTCACTCTTGTGAATATTTTGTAGTTTGGTCCTCCAATGTTGATTTCCTAGTTGTAGCCTGAAAGTATGCTTTATACAGATGTACACTTTATAAGTGTACGGCAACCAACGGCATTACAAGGCTACAATGGGCCCCAATACAAAGAGCGGGCCCTTAACAATAATAGCCTATGCTGAAGCAAGGCTTTTCTAAATTTAACCCAACATAGACGACATAGGTTATGCATTGTCTTACAAGACTATCATCTCCCAAGTCAAACATCAACGACGAAAGCTGACGTCGAAGCACCATGACAGATGAAAACATTATTGGTGACGGTGCACCACTTGACAAGTGAAAAGTGTGTTGGTTGTTCAATAGACAAATAGTAGCCTAAATCATTTGAATGAAGTTGAATTTACTTCATAAGTGCAAACTACAGGCTTGCCTGACAAGTTCAGATTGACTGCCCTGTCCCATTGAGCTCCGTTAAATTTTAATACACGTCATTCTGGAAGAGGATCGCTTGCTAAAAGAAATAAGTACAAGTTACTTATTTTTGGAAGATTTTCATTTTCATATACTTCCTCTTTAATAATTTTTGTCTTAGGTCGTTTACATGTTTGTTATCCATTGCTGCATTTCCCGCCTTCTTGAAATTGAACAGGCTACTCGTAAAATGATTTTGCTATGCAGTTTGCATGTCATATCATCACCATATCCCAAATTCCCACTAGCCAACTCCACACATTGTAACATCAAATGACAATTTATCATGACTAAATCGATAATGTGACTATGATGTGAGATAACCTGAGTGCTTTCTGCATAGCAGATATTGTAAACAAAATTACCATTCCAGGAAACGCCTAAAAATGGAACACTATATATAACTACTGGTGGCTAGCATTTAAACAGTAATGGTGGTTATCTGAAGCTCGGAAGCTTGGTTGAAGGAAGAGTTGTACATTAGAGTGCCCAACTGATCGTTAATAAAGGTCTACGTTCAGGGGCCCCTGCCTGATGCCCGTCCCCAATGCGGTTGCATTGGGGGCTTTATGGGTAGTTACGCCCTTGACCGCAACGCAAACATAACACAATATAGACTGAATAAATGTAATTCCACTGCACACATTTTTTATAAAAGATAAATAGCAAATATAGTCATGTCAGGGCTACATGAACATAACAAATTGCAATCAATATCTCATAAATGGGAAGTCAAGGGATTACTAAATCCATTACTGATAGCGGGTAACATGGCTGATTAATACACAAAATAAATAGTCCAGCCTTCCTTCAGGTACTCACAGATTAGAAAATAATCAGAAATGACAGACCTCAGGTGAACCTCACCTCCGCACTTGATATCCAATCAAAATATTAGGGTGACATTGTTGCTGTTTCCAGAATACACACCACATTTCTCCTGGGTGTAACCACACCCACGGTACTCTTGGTGAATAGGGTCTGGACACGCTCCATTTGTGACCGTTCACAGTCTTTGCATCTTAATGGTAGTAGACCTTCAGTAGTAAAGTATTAGACCAGCCTTATCTGATCAGCATTGCTGCAACTGTTTGTATAGCTTCATCTACAGTAGCTCTACCATCTTTTCGAAACAAAAGCTTGACTTCAATGTCATTGTTAGCCACCCCGACTGGACGCTGAATGGTGAACAAGGTTTCCAGACAATATTCTCAGTCGAAATTTAGCTGAGAGCAATAGTCTGGCAGAGCCAGGCCACAGTTTATACCTCAATAACATATAAAAGATCTTTAAAAAAGGGAAAGGAGCTCAATAATACACACAGTAAATGTGTGTCAGCCATATTAAATATGAAAGTAAGAAGAGAAAATGAAAATGCCACATTAGATATTGGAACCAAAAGGCAATCATTGCAGAGATAGAAGTGTAAGATAGAGATAGAAGTGTGTCTTAGCTTATATTTAAGCATGTGTGTCTTTTAGTCCCTTTTTAAACCCCAGCTCTTATACTAAGTGCAAGATGGATGGGGAGTTGATGTTCGGCAAGGGAGATATACAGTATTTGGGCTCGGAGAGAATTGCAGTTGTGTAATTTTGTAAATGAGAAGCAAAGGCATAGCTGACCTTTTCTGACGACGGAGTGGAATTAAGGGGTTTTCTCTGCTATTTTATATCACATGGAGAAGGTGAACCTGTACAACCTCCTTTAGTTGTAAAATATAAATGTGGGTCACTGGTGACTCACCCTGAAATATCCACGCAACAACACAGACAAATGGGGTGGAATAAATTCAAATTCTTTGTTATTAATTTTATTTTGAATTCGGCTGCATTGCCTCATTGAATTGAGATGCATTAAAAACATTCAGGGACGAAGCTTTAGACACCTCAAGTAACAACAAGTAATTACAGTACAGTACATGTAGTGGTCTCAACCTGCTTGTTGCTTTCAGTAACCGTCTGAGAGGGTTAGGTACAGCAAGCCAATACTGTATTTGCTTGTAACAAATGACTCCATCTACAGAGAAGCCACACCTAATCTCATTGACATGATTATGAATGCATTACGTTGACTCTGGTAAGTACAGATAGTTTCCCCAAATGAATGTTTATCTGCCTGGTGTTGATGTGACCTTTCACACACTATTCAAGGAGCCACGCTGGGAACAAGAAACCGAGAAGCTGCACGTACAATCTTCTATTTCCTCCATGCCTCAGCACATAAAGAACACATCCTGTGACAAAAAAACCTTCTGAACTAGTCAGCGCTCCTAGTGAGCTGTATCTGATGATGTGGGCCTGTGTTGTGGGTCCCTGGGCTTCCTGGCAAGGTTTCTGTGGTCTCCCAAAATAAACAGTCAAAGTGCCCGCGTTTTAAGGTACGGCAGGTACATTAATGGTCAATGCCTTAAACGTACAGCATATACAAATGTGTTGGATGACTTACAACACATTCGGATCCAATTTCTAACTTCCAATCCTTTTGATACCCTTTGAATGCTGTTCGCAAAGGACAGAAGAGTGAAAGCAGGAGAAGTATTACATGTCTACATGTTACAGTATATGCCTTGCTAGGTGACACACAATTAAAGTAATATTATTCAATTATTACATTATTAAGTTAAGAAATAAGGTATTCCTTTAAAATTCTAGCTGTGCCCAACCTATATCAGTGGTAATTATTAAACCTTTAAATCTTCTTTTATGGTGAGATGAAACATAAGATCCCGCAGAAGTCTAATTGGTTCTAGCTGAGGCGTAACATTTTAATTAAATAGTATTTGCTCATATTTTTCAGCTACCAGTGAGATACTGTATGAGCGGTGCGCAATACTGATACATGGGATGAGTGCCAGAAAATTTCACATACAATAACACAACAAACAGAGTGTCTGGAAAGTGCTTTTTAGTGTGCTGCTCTGTCACTGACAAGCCGGGCCTGAGCTGGTTTTGATGCGGATAACCCACCTGTCTGCTTTTTAGTGCAAAATAAAACAAACACAACCAGTCTGAATATGTCACTCCACCTCCGTACCTTTCTCAAAATATATTGTGTGTAAACCACCGCTGTCTCTGTGTCAAACTTTGTTGAGCTATAACTTTCCCCCTTGTTCTTAAACCTTCAAGTATTCATTCTTTCCAATGCTTCACTGAGTTCGCTAACTACAGCCTAAAGGAAACTGTGGTGGTTGGTGGGTGTTGAGCTTCAATTTAATAACAAGGCGTTCTTCATAATGTCCAAACATGAAATACTGTAGCTATTTAAGCTGTTGTAGAGAGTTTACATAGAAATGATGAGTGTTGGGGAAGAAGGGTTGGTTTCATACTAGAAGGGCTTCTGCCAGAAGAATTGGAGGTTGGGGGTGCAGATGAGCTTTATTAAGATTCTTTCAAACTGCTGTTTTGTTGTAGCCTGTCTCCGCCCGACTATTGCTCTCAGCTATATTTATTTTGCTGAGGCCTGTAAAACCTGTTCGCGTTAGCGTTTTCACAGCCACCCTTGCTGGCGGTCCAATCAGGGTGGGGTAGTGTGATGACGTTTAAGTCAAGCATGTTTCAAAATCACCGTAGAGCTAGGTGAGGTGATCAAAACAGGTGTAGCAACGCCGATTGGTTAAATGCTGTCCAATAGTTAAAAAATTTGCGAGAAGTCTAAGGCCAGTAGTGACTGATAACACTTCCCAATAGAGCGTGGCCAGACTATATTCACAACGTGAATTTTAGGTCTAGTTACTTCGCTTTGTTGCACAGCTAGCAAAGCATGTCTTCCTTTAAAGTGTAATTTCACCCCAGTTCTGAGCCTGACTCCACATACTTGTGCAATATGTGTGCAGTATGTAATGTTACAATGTAGTGAGGGGCGGTGGGGTTAACGTTAACATTAACGTTAACGTTAACATTTGAATTTGATAATGCAGAAGCTTAAAAGGAGTATTGTTGGAAACTAGCCAAGTCCTGGGGCGATATTTATCGAATATGACGTGTAAAGCCATTTTCAGACCATAAAATCACACGGCAGCCATCTTCCTCTGACGTGTAAAGCCATTTTCAGACCATAAAATCACACGGCAGCCATCTTCCTCTTCCTCTGGGAAATCGCTAGGGAAACCCTCGAATGTCAGCTTGTTTACGCTACCATCAACTGTGGTCAGAGTTCGATTTCCCACCCTTAGTGTGACTTCAAAGGAAGATGGCCGCACCACACAACACTATCCTATTGGAAGTGTGTCCAATGTGGTGGGCAGAGCTTCTGAGGGAGAACCATAGCAGAGCCACGGAAATGACATAATTGCATCATCTCCGTTAACTCCAATGGACTGTGTTTTTTTTTTTTTAAATGAGCCTCAAAATAGCTCCAGAAATTGAGACTAAATTCGAAAAGTACATGAATTCTATTTTAAATCTAAATCTATTATTCACTACTAATTACCAAAAAACAAAGTTAAATATCTGTATTTGAACCCACACCCTTCTGGCAACACCCAGACCACTTAACCATCAAATTGCCCACCAAGCACTTCCTGGAACTATTTTGCCATAGGTTTTGCCTCTCCATGAACCAGGTGATCGTTGACATTTTTGAACTTCCTTTGACGTAACTGTTCTTTCCATGGCTCTGAACCATAGGGAGAGGAGTAATTGTTTGGGTGTTGAGTTCAAATATAAACTATATATCTTTTTCCAGCATTGTTGACTCCACCTATAGGACTATACAGTAGCATGCACCATTTCATCACGCTTCCTCAATCCGCCAGACCAGAAGACCGCCGACATAATACTGCCAGTTGAAACATGCCCTGCATTGTGTCAAAGTTTACTTTTTTATCCCTGTCTTCTCTTGATGTTGGGGCAGGGTGTCAGTTGCTGGCATGTGGGAGAATAATGCCAACGCATCTTTATTTAGCCGATGGAGCTGCATGAAGTCAAGGAGCTTAGTAACTGACATCTGTGTCAACTTTAGTAAGGCCTGAAGCCTGCGACACCATTTTCAGATGATAGCTTTCGATCTACAGTAGCGTATCTCTGTGTTAATAATGATGTATACCTTGCTTTTTGAATTTAGCTGAATAAAGAATAGAAATAAGATGCAGATAAGTTTGATTGTTTCATAATATTTAAAGCTACAGTACTGGAGCATTTTAGGTACTGAGAGGGAAAAAACATCTGTTTTAAAGATCATGAGATTATGACCCCGTCTTTGTAAATGTGGGTATCGTGTCAAGCTCCTCCTGACATAATGGAAAAATACAGAACTAGGCTAATGCAGAACCATCAAAATAACAGAGTTACGCCAACGGAAGTTCTAAATTGGCAACGGTCACATGGTTCATGGAGAGGCTAAACCTATTAGACAATAGTTCCAGGAAGTGCTTGGTGGACAGTTTGAATATGAATATACAGATATATAAGTACATTTTTTGGTAATTTGTAGTCAATAAATGCATCAATTTACTTTTTTTTTAAAATGTATAAGGTACTTTTAGTGTTTAGGCTAACCTCCAGGAACTATTTTGAGGCTCTACGATCCGCCATTGCTGTGAAAAAAACGCTCCATTGGAGTGAACGGAGATGGCGTAACTCTGTTCTTTCCATGGCTCTGGGCTAACGCTAACTTTCATACTGTGCTTTTGTGTGACGTTAGCACTTTGAATTAGCAGTTAGCTTATAAAACAAAAGCACACACAGGGAAGAAATGTCTGTGAATGATGATGATGCCAGACATCTTAGAGTACATGCCGGCGATTTGTATCCTGTCCTTGCACCCTCAGCTCTGTGATTTCATTGGTTAGGTGTCAGAATCGTATATATGGCAACTAGGTTACTACGGGAGACCGCGTTGAGTGTTTGGCCAGATGTGACATGCATGTTAAGTAGCAACAGCTGACTGCTTCAGTCATGCTGTAACAAAGCCAGTGGACACATCTGCTGCCAAGGTTTAATTAAGCATGCATGCCACCTCCACCGACACAGAGAGAGCTGCCTCAAACTTAAGGCCACCTCTAAAACAACACAAAGGATTTCTTTGTTGTTGTCGTCTTCGCAGATCTCAGTACACGAGCTAATAATGGCACTGTTACCTATATATTGACCCCTTAACATAAGTAGGCTTCACATAACTTGTTGCCGTTTAGACATCATCATTAGGAATGGCCAGCACTGCAGATGTGGCAAACTACAGTTGTTACTAGAGCCATCTGAGATACAGTAAGGGGCTTATCAAGACATTAAATAAATAGCAAACTTCACTTTTAGGAAAGTCATGAGAGCTACTTTCAGTATTACTAAACGTATGTTCCTTCCAGAAATGTTTTTTCGTAATGATTCTGTTTTTGGGTTAGATACTTTGCAGCGAAAGATTTAACAAGCTAGGCTAACTAATACTTTTTTTGTGTACATGTACACAATCTTGTGAAGAGCTCAAATAGGCCACATTCATGCTAAACACCTGTCTGTCCTTCACATGCCAGTGCATGCAAGTAACCTTGGACTCCCTGTTGTTGATTTGGTCGCCAAATGAACTCGGGTCATGTTATCCTCTGCGCTCATGTTATGTATTCACACTGATCGTGTTATGTATTCACACTGGGCTTGAGGTTTTCACGTCGTGTCGTCTTGAGTCATATCTGCAATTTGTCAGACTAATGACCAGCTGAGGATGTACAGTATGAGATATACCCTCCCTCCCCAGCTCTTAGGGCACGGTCACGGTCCCTCCCACCCCGGTTGTATTTTGTTTGATTCTGTTCTTCGATCTGCCTACCTCTGTTTGTCCTGTAGTGGTCTGTTCTGTCTGTTCTGTCCTGTGCTGGCCTGCCCCGTGTTGATTGTGCATTAGTTTCACCTGCGTCTTGTTTTCCCCGACCCGATGGCCTGTCCCGTGTTTCAGTCAGTCTGTTGTGTCGCGTTCTTGTCGGTTAATTTTTGGTTTGTCGCGTGAAGCTCTCGTCTCGTTGCCCGTTCGTACCTCTCGTTTCTAGTCTGTTTAAGTGAGTTTAAGTTGGTTAATAAATCCTTTTGAAGCCTGCTGCCCCCACCGTGACAGGTACAGCGAAGGGTTCATGCGTTCCAACATCCAGGTCCTTCAATGAATGATGCCAGAACAGGAATGTGTCAGTTTTCTTGTAATATACATGGAAGAAAACTTGGCCCGTTGTTGTTGGTGATGATGTTGACAACTAACTGTCATTTATGTGCCCAGCAGCACATAGGCTATTTGTGTATTCTTATCTTTTTATAACTGCTCCTGTATGGTAGCATTATTCCATTTTTTTTGTTGGAGTCTGTTTTGTAATGTCATACTTGCTGCAAAACCAATTGCCCCGCAGGTACAAATAAAGGGTTGAAGATGAAGTTTGTTTGTGGGACCTTGGTTTGGGTGCAGTGATCTGTGAAGAGGCAGAAGTGCTGTGCGAGGTAGATTTTGAAGGCAGTTAAAGCGTTTCTGCATTGGTATGAGAGAGACGTTGTATTGTCCGTGAACTGTCTGTCGATTGTGGCTGCTCTATCTGCGGAAGGAATAATATTTTTTCTCGGCAAGACCAAACTGGCTCTTCATTCATATAAGCATTCAGCTCACTTGATAAATATTACACTTCTGCGCCACAGACCAATATTAGCAGCATTTTGTTTTCGCGCTGCCAAATATAACACAAAGGGGAATATTAATGTTTTGTACTGGAAGTATAACAAATATTTTAATTTTTCCTTTAAAAAAAAAGGGTTTGGGTAAAAGACAATTGACGCATCTATTCATGCTTTTAATCCCCTTGTAAAACAGATGTTTAGACTCTAATTACATCTCTCAGGGCATGTGTCCATTTATTTTGTACCCTAATGGACCATTTACTGCAACAAACCAGGAATCAAAATTGATTGGAATTGGAAAGGGTGCAACTCCTAGCCTACCTAATGTATAAGCATCCTCAAACTTATTCCCAACCCCTCCATGCTCCTTTTTACTTGTTATGGTCTTAACTGTAAATTTAACAAATTTACCTACAGTAGTAACTAGTAAAAAAGTGCATTTTAACGGAGAGAGAAAGTTAACAATGAGGTTTTAAATCCCAAGGTAGGACCATAGAACTAGATAACTATGGGTAGGACTCAAAGCATTGGACAGGCACAGCTTTAAAAAGAAAATTGAAAATAACAAAGCAAAAGTAATTAGAAGCATATTGGCAAGCACACAATGGAGCAGCTCCTCTATAAGCTTTGTCTTGAATTAATTAAGAAAGATCATTGCTCCCATCTTGTTAAGTTAAATACCGTCCCTTAAATTCACCTTAGTTTCCTCGGGTTCTCTGCTAATGTCTAATAGGTGTCTCCCTGATTAAACCTTTAGCATCAGCTTTAAGCCTTTGTTAACATAGACATGGTCAAGTGATTTGCAAAGGAAAAAATAAATAAAAAAAGAATCACATCTTTTTCTTTGCTTAAGGTCACCTCTAAATGTCTTATTCTTATATTGAAATCTACTCAAACACAAACATTATAATCAAATTTTCCCCAGAGACTTGTCATTCAGAAAAAAATAACATTCTGGGAAATAAAAAGCTTTTCTCCGACTTCTGCTTGTCCAGAAACATTATACTGCTACCTAAAAACTTAACAGAAAGAAAGTTCGTTTCTTCAGTAATTAAAATGATTGATTTCACCCCTCAGTGGCTTTTAGGCTATTTTGTTTCTTTCATTTAATTTTCTCTCAGGCAGGAAATTAGAGTTTTAAGAAATAAAATGTTTAAGTAAAAAATGGCTGAATTTCAAACAGAGGCATTTGGAAAAAATGCAAATAGAAAATGACTCTGTTGAAGGAATAGTTATGTTTCCCACACAACCTGGAAAGCCCCCTTGTTTGTTCTGTTATTGATAGGATCGGTTAACTCCTGGCTGGTTCTCCAATAGTAGGATGCTTGGTTCGGGTTTCCAGTGTGTTATCTGCAATCTGTGAGGTGATAGAGGACACCACATCTTGGCAACAAAACCCTGCTGTGGATGGCAGGCTTCAATGCGCCAAAGCCAACACTCTTAATCATAATTTATCTAGGAGAATCCTGGGTAGTTTTCTATCTATCTAATCTATATATCTACAAGTCTCTGGAGATGTAAGCCTTGCTACTATACAGTATGGTTGCATTTTTTTAAGCATGCTAATATAGACCTTTTCACCTAATCAAAGGTTACGGACACACTCTTTGGCCATCTTATGTTAACTTCATTAGCCTGGTAAAACCATCCTGATTTTGTAATCTCCACACTTTGTTCCACTTGTCTGGAAACCCTTCATTAAAAGCTTATTATTTTAGAAGCACAGCCAACAGTTAGTCAATCCGTTAAACCGCGATTAGACCACCTTCAACTAATCACAAGAATCGTTGTTTTCAAACACAGGTGCTAGCAGACTAGGACCTTTTAGCCAGCGGTGAGGGAGAGCCTATAGTGTTCTGGGTGGTCAACTCGCAGCCGTATAGTTAGGGTTCGAGCCCCAGAGTTGGCCTAACTGTATAGTCTCAGCCTCTTCCCTTGATCAACACCTCGTCACATAGACATCCTGCTCAAGGAAGCGTGCAGGATAGTCTTACAGAGCCAGCATTTACTGGAGGAATTTGTTGGGAAACTCAAGGACACCATACAAGTCTTTGCCTGCATACAAGTCTCTGTTTGCAAGTCTTAAACTGTACATATCGGTTAAATGAGCATGAATACTGCTTAAAAGAAACAGGCTACTGTAAGTGACAATGCTACCAGCCAATGAGACTCTAGTACCTGATGTCCTGATAATGCTGGCATGCTTACAGGGGCTTACAGGGACATTCAGCACAAATTGCATGTATAGCCCTTTACTGTATACTTATATTCTTTGTTAAATATTGTTGGATTTAAAAAAAAGCCTATATGATGTATAGGCTATGTGTAACCAATCAGAACAAGTGTATGACTTCCTGAACCTATACGGTGTGTTCAGCACACAAAACTGATATTGCACTGTATGGTTTGTGTGCTACAGTGTGCATTGTTTATTTTACTCCGTGTTTCCATCAAAACATTTGCTGCATTACAGGACCCAGTTAGATTTCAGATTGAAACACACTGTAACTGATGGGAATTAACCTTTTTCCCAGCCAGTCGAACGTTTTCCTTAAGAAAGGGATGATCATATTTTTATAATATTTATATTTTTATAATTTTTATATCTAACAGGCTCTCATACCTCATATAGCTAGCCTTCGACAACTAAAACTTCTCCTTCTCCCATTGAAATGTTTTTCTGAATATCATGCTTTAATATACACGTTAAGTTTTTTTCCTTGTTTTACAGTTTTTTCATTTTACTATAACTATTTAAATTGGTTAACTTTTATGCTCTTTTTTTAAGCTTCTATGAGTATGTGAGGCTTTGAGAAAAGTGCTATATAAGTTGAATGTATTATTATTATTATTATTATTATGATTACTACAATTATTATTATTAGTAATAGTATGTTACGGCCTGGCTCATGGGCCGTAAACCAAACAAACCAAACACATAACTAACAAACAGAATAACCTGGAATGAGGTGTGAATGTCTGTAGGTGTAAGTACTGAATATAGGTGGTGCGTGTTGCATGCTAAACAAACTAAGAACTAACCAAACACCGATACCAACCAAAAATAGCATGTATGGTGCCAGGAGGGTCACCCAGACAGTGTGCTGCAACACATCTATATATGTGACATACCCAGGTGTACTTAATTGACCTAATTAGGGCCTACCCAGCCAATCAGGACAAGAGGCCTGCTGAAACAAGGCAGGGCCGTCACAAGTATTATTATTATGTGTACCAGTTCAGCCTTATTGAACCAGTAATGCGTGAAACAGCTACAATATGCATGTCAATCTGGCATTATAATAATATTACTATCCTTCTTCATGTCCCTTTAAAAAGATGACAAAGTCACTTAAAACATTTGTTATTGCGCAATGATGGCAGAGGACTGCCTAGCCCAGATTAGTGGGTCCTTGTGGAAAGATGTTCCAGAATTGGAGATTGGCACTGGACTCATTTGTGTGCTGCAGTGACAGGCTGAAGCCTCAGCGGGAGATTTTCTGTCAAGCCCCGGATCAGAATTCTGCTCTGTACGCCTCCTTTGTAGTCCATGCTTCACTTTCAAGGCACACAGTTCCTGAGGCGCTAGTGCTTCTCCTGAGAAACAGATGCACTAAATTAAACTACGACATATTTGACACGCACGCACGATTCATGAAATACCTATGATCAAGCCACAGAATTTTATTTCTTTATTTTTTCATTTTTTCCACAAACATCTTTCTCATTGAAGTTCAGAAAGGTCCCTGATTTCCTTTCTATGTCCTTGTGAGTGCCGAAGAAGGAACAAACAGCAGGTGGTTCTCGGCACGTTCCAAAAATTTCTGTCAGCGGCTTTAGTTCATTCAAATAGATGAAATGCATTAGATGAGTCTCGGGGAGCGGATACGGTGTAATTTACAATGTTACGCCTCCCTAAATTGCCTGGGAGAAGACATGAGCTGGAGTAAAGAGGACCGTGGGAGGTCTTATATAGTCGGGTGACGGTGAGAAGGGGAGGGGGGGGGGGGGGGGGGGGGGGTGGGGGGGGGTTGTGGTAGCCTGGGATTGAATTACTTTTTCTGTCTGTACATTTTAAAGAATAAATTGTCACTTGCAGATGCATCAAAATGGATGAATCGTCAGCTTCTCTTGGACCATTATTGTGGTTATTATCACCAACCATTCTGACATAATGGTTGTAGTGCTTGGTGTGGCTATAGGCTAGTTACCTAATAAACCCAACTAAATAACCTTTCAGAAGTGTTCATACGCACAACACATTTTTGAAGGGTATGTGAGCAACAAAACCATATTAACACTAAACAACAACAATGACCAACCCATTCACCTGGTTTCACATTGGTCCATAATGGACTTTGCCTGTGTGTTATAATCTCTCTCTCTCTCTCCCTCTCTCTCTCTATAGCTTCACTGCAAGTGGAAATCACGCCATCAGTAGGAGAGATCAGTGTGGGAGACTCTAAATTCTTTCTCTGCGAAGGTAAGAGCAATATAGACATGGTTGGGAAGTAACTGATTACATGAAATCAATTACATCCGTAACAGTCAGTTACCAGCTAATATAGTGGAATCAGATTTTATTAGATGATTACTTCTAGGACTACTTTCAAATTTACAGGGGAAGTTTGCAGAAGAGAAATGCATAACACAATAACCTTTCATTAACGTCAATCAACAATTAAGTCATGCTTTACAACATAAACGTTCACAGAAATAGAAAGATTTGGCGCGCAAACACAGTATATTGCTTTGGAAGGCATTTCAAAGAACAATGTTTAGGCGTGAAGTAATCTAAAAGTAATCTGATTATGTTACTAAATTTAGGTAATCCAGCAATGTTAGTATGGTAACTGATAACTGTAATGGATTAGATTTACAAATGAACCTCCCCTACCATGTATATGGGCTAACACTTTGCCTCACGGTTAACACAAAATAAACCAGTTCCAGTAGTGATGGAAGGCTACAATACATTCTTAGCCAGGTGCTACTGTATGGTACCCACGGTACAGTACTATGATGAACAGTGGAATCAACATGGCTGAACATGGAGTAAAGAAAGCCGAGCCATGCAAGCAAACGACCTTATGACCTAGTGGCAGCCATGCAAGGAAACGACCTTATGACCTAGTGGCAGCCATGCAAGGAAACGAC
>JAODLL010018348.1:0-26818 GCA_026546735.1 Forbesichthys agassizii | reverse complement strand
GTAAAATAGGTGTGATGGCTCGTTTGAAGATCATCTCTTATTTCATGTGACTACAGCGGATGTTCCCATCCCTTTGAACCGGAAATTAGCTGCCTACTTCATTCAGAGGACATGCAGCATTTCTGCCATTGAAGATCAGTAAGCCTTCGAAGAAGTGCCAATGGCTACGGAATAACAAAGCAGAAGTCTCCTGTTAGACTCTGTGACCAGTAAGAATTATTAAAACATTTTTAAGATTTTGTTTAATGTGTTCCATATTATTGACAGCTTTTGTTAACTGACCTCCAGCAGTGAGGAAGTCCATCTCAGAATGAATATCTTATAATAAATTGTGAAGAGAATTATATATTGTTATAAAACAACAATTCTTGAATTTTATCTGATGTAAATTAAGGTTAGAGGAACCATAAGTTCCTGCTTCATGTTTCTTTTTCGAAAGTCTACACGACACTGCCAAACCACAAACCACAGTGATGTTCTCTCTTAAGTACCAGAAATCATCCTCTGTTTCACAATCAGAAACCAGTTTGAAAATATTTCCAACATACAGTACCTTAGAAGAAGTTTTCTCAAATAATCTTTGAAGAATGTTCAGAAGTTTCAACAAAGCAAGAAATATAAGTTTTGCATCAAAACAGGTGACAAGACAAGAGAACACCATACACTTTGGTTGTGATGTGAATTTGATTAGTTAGAGAGAAAGAGGGCTTCTCTTGTCTGTGTTTTGGTTTGGACACACACAGGGTCAGTAGCACAGAATAACATGTCCTGCAAATAGTGCGATATAATGGATATAATCTATTTTGAACATATTTCATTAACAGGATAACAAAGAGAAAAGAGAAAATATGACCCTCAAAGTCTAGTATGGCATTTTAGCTAAGGCATTAGGGCTTATTTTACAGTTAAAAGAGCCCAGATCCAACTCTGTAGGCTGGACATATCAACACTAACTACAATAGACTACTGTACAGTGTATTGATCCCCATGCTTCTAGCTGGCTACCTGCATTAGGAGCATGAAGGCATATGTTATTGATCAAACCAGGTCCATTTCAGCTGTGAGGCAACCTCCTAGACCAGTGGTTCTCAACAAGGGACTTAGAAGTGTAGTTTGTATTACCTTGAACAAAATACAGATTAAGTTCCATGTCATGTTATGGGTATATGCTAAGACATGGTTCATACTGTAACAAAACGCCTCCACACTTGTTTGTGTACACCGGAAAGGGGCTCTTCATTTTTAGGGCCATGGATTAAATTAATTTATGAACTAATGCACTACTATAGGCTATCCTCCTGATACAAAATAAAACATGTATTAAGATTGATTGTATAAGCTGCATCCATTATTAATTAAGGGCACTTCCTTGTAATGTAGAGACCTCTGATGCAGTAAAGTTTATTATTAGAAACAAACTAAAGTGTGTGTTTATATTTTGTGGTTTGCTTGTGCTAAATTGAACCACAGCACATAATACTCAAAACAGGCATTACAATAGGAAATCTTTTGTCCACTGTTTTATTGAGTAGTACACATACAGTTTATCAGAAGTTAATACAACCTTAGGAACATGTCACTAACATACTGTCTTATACAAAATAAAGCTTTTCATCGTTTGTTCATCTGAGTAATGACACAAAGAAGGCAAACATACATAAACTGGTAGGGGAGTTGGGGTCTTGATTCATGTATTGGCTGAGGGTTGACATTATTGTGGAGATGGGTGTGTGTGCTTCTTCATTCTGCACATGGTGCTTCACAGCAGGACGCCTCACTCTCTCTCACCTCCCTCGAACACTGAGGAGAGAACACACACACCCGCACACACACACACACAGTCAGGTAGTGCTTCTACATAGAGGACAGCTGCACAACTCACACACTCACGACAGACACACACACACACTGCATATGAACACGCTCACCTTTGAAAATTGTGATAAACTTGACACCTGCTGGTCCATTCATGACACTGCGGGACACATAGTGGGAAAACAAAATGGCCGTGTTAAATAGGGATGTGGAGGCGATAATAATAATAATAATAATAATAATAATAATAATAATAATAATATTAATAATAAGCCCTTCTGGCAGGGACTTATGTTCTTATTATGTATGTATGTTATTATGTTCTCCTGTTTTGTTCCTGAGACGTCCTTATGTGTGTGCCTGTGTGTAAGTATGTGTGTCTACATGATCTGTTGTGGGCTCTGTCTATTAGCACATTTTCCTCTCCAGTCTTGTCCGACTGTTGACTCATGGTAATGTGAACAGTTGGGCCGCGTGGTGGATCGTATGGAGTCATTTTTAGCTGCTATGCCGCCCATCGCCGACGTCATCCCTACCTTTCTCCCTCCTAAGGAGGCCCTCCCATGTATGGGACCCGCCGGCAGAGATTGACAGCTGACAAATCTGTCATTTTGCCACCGAGCTAGCCTAGCAACAGTTCAGGAGGACACAGGGAGGTAGAGGGCAAGATGGAGGGGGACGGCAAAACGTCAACAGATGTGCGGAAACTTGTATCGATGTACATTTTTCACACAATTAAAGAGAGGATTAAACGTTTAACTGGCTCTGTCATGTGACCAGTAGGAGATGATACAATTGGCTCTGAGCTAACACGATCTGAATGTACAGTAGGAGTGTAAAGTGAGCCTGGGCTTCACACTGCTGTAAAAAGAGCCGGTGGTATGTGCCGTACATTGACAGAAAAGCATCACTCTTAGGCCCAGCCCTCTTGCCAACCAACGACCGTCACACATCAGACCTCTGGCTCACTGTTTCTCCAAGTTTGTCTTTTAGTTTCTCTTCATTTGTACTGTGTCCTCACTAACAACCCTTTGCTCTATCAGGAAGTGGTTATGATAAGTGTTTGTTTATTATGTGTCAAAAACTAAACACATATACTTTAAATATCATTATGTGATCTGACTGAAAGTAACACCTTTTGGAAGAAAAAAGAATCAAACATATAGCTATTGTGAGCTGCCAGTTGCACAAATGTGTAGCCGTGACGTCAAAACTGATTCTCGGCCAGCGCATTTGCAGCTGGCATCACTCAGATTAGGTGATTAGTGAAGATTAGGGTGTATTAGTTAGAAGCAGCAGTCAGACAGGCGCATGTAGAGGAATGTAGTGGCATAGTGACCAACACCAATGTGTTACTCTACAGGAATGAATGGACATTTCCTTTTGTGTCCTTACCTCCGTATATTTGGAGGACTTTATTTGCCCTTCCCCTCTGGAATAATAACCTCTGTTGGGGAAATGAGGGGCAGCATTGTGTCAACATGGCAAAAACAAATAATATACTCAGCTACACGATACATTTCAAGATGTTTGCCAATGGCTTTGAACAGATTCATTTTAAAGGCAGTGCTGTATTGCTGCAGAGTCTTCAAAGGTCCACTGCAGATACTGTACGTACGTTTGACCTCCAGCTTGCAGGACACGATGGCCTGTCCCTGGGCGTTAATGGCTCTGCAGGTGTACACACCCCCATCAAAGCTGCAGGGCTTACGGATCTCCAAGGAGCACACCCCTTGGTTGGAGATCTGACGGTACTTGGGGTCATCACCGATCACCATCTGGTTCTTCAGCCACTCCACCTTAGGCTAAGAGGAGAGAAGCACGAAGGAAAGTGTTTTGTATTTATTGATAAATGGCTCTTTGGGTAAAGTCAGCTCATGAAAGTGAAGTTAGAGATTGCAAGATAATACACTTTTTGTCAAATTCAGTGAATAACTCCTTCCGGTCCACTAGATGTTCGTTCTGTGCGCGCGCTGAAAAAAGAACACAGTCCTGGCTCTTTAATGTGAACAAAAAGTGGTGCAGACCGCACCACCCATCATTGCTCCAGCCTTGGCAATGCGTGACCAGGGAGAGAGAAGGAGCACCCTATGGCATTGAATGGTATGGAGGTGTTTTTCGTTTTTAATCGAGTTCAAATAACAATTTCTCTGACCTTTAACATCCTGACTCCTGTCAGTGTCACGTGACCAGAGACACTGACCTCTATTTGGAGTTGGTCCCCGGGCGCTGAACAGTGGCTGCCCACTGCTCCCTTGAGGGATGAGTTAAATGATAATAACTCATCCCAACATGATAACAATAAAAGCACCTTCACCTTTAACCTCTCGTTTAAGGTTCCAGACCAGATGTACAGTACATACCAGCCGGTGTAAAGCTGTCTCAATCTCTCCGTTATCACATCCTCTGACCGTCTGGTGCCAAGAGACGATCGTCATGGGGACAGGCACAGCGATAGCGGAACTGGGCACTGGTCTGGCGTCAAAAATAGTGCCTCTGTTGATACAGTCAAACGGCACTTAACCAGGAGAGCACAAAAGGCCATTCTCCCCTTAACCCCCCCCCCCCCCCCCCAGTGTACCCATCTGTGCATTCTTCACTCACCCCAGTGCATCTCTGTTTTTAGTCACAGCTCTTATCAGGGGCTGCAGGAGGAGACCTTATCATAATACCCCGGAGTGTCTTAACGTGTCACGCAAGAGAAGCAGGGGTGGGACAATGCAAGGCCCTAGAAAATCCCATCATAGACACACTTGTAAACACACATGTAATGTACCGTGTACATGGACACACTTGTAAACACATGTAATGTACCGTGTACATGGATACACTTGTAAACACACGTAATGTCCCCAGCATAGACAGACTTGTAAACACACATGTATTGTACCGTGTACATGGACACACTTGTAAGCACACGTAATGTCCCCAGCATAGACACACTTGTAAACACACATGTAATGTCCCCAGCATAGACATACTTGTAAACACACATGTAATGTCCCCAGCATGGACACACTTGTAAACACACATGTAATGTCCCCAGCATGGACACACTTGTAAACACACACGTAATGTCCCCAGCATAGACACACTTGTAAACACACATGTAATGTCCCCAGCATGGACACACTTGTAAACACACATGTAATGTCCCCAACATAGACACACTTGTAAACACACACGTAATGTCCCCAGCATGGACACACTTGTAAACACACGTAATGTCCCCAGCATGGACACACTTGTAAACACACATGTAATGTCCCCAGCATAGACACACTTGTAAACACACGTAATGTCCCCAGCATAGACACACTTGTAAACACTCATGTATTGTACCGTGTACATGGACACAAACAAGTGCTCCAAAATTAGAGAAGGAAGTACACGAACGCACGAACACACATGCACACACGCGCACGCACACGCGCACACACGCGCACGCACACGCGCACGCACGCGCACGCACGCACACACACACGCGCACACGCACACACGCGCACACACGCACGCGCACACGCACACACACACGCGCACACACACACGCGCACGCGCACACGCGCACGCGCACACGCACGCACACACAAAGATTGTTGCCATAGTCCAGTTAAGACTATTACTGGGGTAGGTTTTCACACAGCTGCTGTTGGGTTGCAGCAGCTGCAGAACTCAAGCTTCTGAGACCACTGGAGGGAAGCATAGGGACCCCGATGAACACTTATACTCAGTAGAGCAGATCAAGGTTTAGGGCAGCTGTAAAACATTTTCTGTGGTTCTTTTCAAACGTGCCTGAAACATGACTCTGCCTGCTAGCCTTCCCTGGATGAGGGAGGAATGGTGGCTGTGGCACATATTGAGACGTGCTTTCACCGTAGCCCGCGATGCCAGCCATCTGTGTCAGCTAGTGCGACAACTGTATGAGATATTATGTTTACAAATGCAATGGCTGCAAAGACCTGAGGCATACTGAGATGACATGCCAGAGCTAGCCCAACCCTGCTCCACAGCCCATCTTATATAGCAGCACAATCCCTCACTGAATATATAATACAATACAAAACATAATATATACAATAATAAATATATACAATAATACAGTACATATAAATTATAAAACTCTTTAGTCGAAAAACTAAAGACTATTATTAAAAGGTATATGTCTTAGGTATTATTAAGTTCACAATAGCAATAGAAAAATACATTAACATGTTAAATGAATTAATATGTTAATGTCATAATTTTAACACTTCAGCATATTTAAAATAGTTTTCCTTACATTATCATTAAAGAGTGTCCTGCTATATTTGTCTGATGCATAAATCAACCATTTGCAAGTCCACATTTAAATACCACTGTTAATAAATACCAGCAAATCAGCAGATATCAGTGTGGTGTGCTGGGAAAGCCATTGCGACTGTGGACATTCAATAATGGAGCAGAGCTACAGGTGGCTGGACTGCAATACAACAACCAGACTTCGAGCAGAGATTAAAGGTAGAATCAGTCATTCTGAAGAAGGCTTGTTGCTATGTGAACTCTCAAAACAAAAGCACCTCTCCCTTCAATGCCATAGAGTGCTACCTCAGAAACTCCGTGCCCCCCCTTCCCCACACACATTGCCAAAGCTAGGATATTGTTGTGTGGCAGGCTAGTGGACTATGAGTAGATATTTCATTGAATTGGACAAAAGTGTTATTATCTTACTATATTACTATTTTTATGCTCTATTATATTTTATTATTACTAATATTATATTATTATCTGACTATACCTTTAATGGTTGTCCGTTGCGCCATTATTCTTATCTCCAGCTAGTCGGGCAGAGTCCACCTTTTCTAAGTAAATTATGGGACACAGCCGTGGCTAACTGAGTTAATACCCGCCTACTTGACAAGCAAGGTAATTTGATTGACATGCAAGATGACCAACTGTATCTCAACTGTAAGTCGGAAGTTAAACTTACAATGAAGAAAACTAAACGACGGGACTTTGTATACAGGGCTTGTAAATCTGTAAAATTAGTAGGGTGTAACATTTTAAATTAGTAGAGCAGTGCACTAACGTCACACCAGAAATTACAGATACAGACAGTGATTAACAAAAATGAAATCGACAGAATCACAGACTTTCGATCTTAAATGGGTATATGTAGCAGACGTTTAGCACAGATTTGCTTTTGTGACGTAATGCTACAGACCGGAAAATGCTGAGAATAATCTCCAACAATTGTGTCTACAGTACATGAGGCCTTTTGCCTTTTACCATTACAGTCCTTTCCTCCCAGCTCACATAGTAAAGTAATACTCTACAACAATAGCAAACAAAGCGTTTAGTTTTAGCCTCCGTGGCTGGGTAAATGTGTGACTGTGACTGTCAGCATACAGCATAGGTGCTATCAGAGCAGTAGCCGTACCTTGGGGTACCCGCGTACGGCACACAACAGCTTGGTGGTGTATCCCACCGTGGCAGCGCGGTCGCTGAGTGGGGCAGTGAACTTGGGTGCCTCACTGAAATCATGTTCCTTGTACTCCAGGGGCTTGTAGACAATGGCTGCAACACACAGGGAACAAGGTCTAGCTCAGGAGACACTAGTGTGCGTTGACATCAGCTTGTGGCAGGAAACTTCAATAGAGAAGCACACACACACTACATATACTGTATATATATATATATATATATATATATATATATACAGTGTGCACATTCACAAAAAACCACGTATGCATGAGCATTGAGGACACACACGTATCAAATACAAAAACACAGACACATTTCTACAGCGTGAAATGTAGAAACAAATCACTTTCACTTTAAAAATAAATAGAACACACTCGACCACACGTCAGCACAAAAGAAGAGTGAAATATGTTCCCATAAAAGCAATACATCTTCGGAGTTGCATGAGCCTCTTAAATGGGAGTAGATTGACCTCCAACAAGACCTCCAACCAGGCTTACTCTCAATCACATCTGTCTACACATACATCTACACATACACACACACGCACGCACAGATGCGCACACACGCACACACACACACAAAGTGTATACTGTATATTATATCAAGTTGTGTCACCAAGGCTTATTATATATCTACAGTAGTCTAGCCAACATTTGTCCCTGCTAAACGTTACCTGTTTTCTGGATGGTGGCGATGCCTTTGGTGACAGCACATTGCTCGCTGATGCCGACTTTGTTCTCAGAGAACACTCTGAAGCTGTAGGAGTTTCCCATGATGAGGTCTGAGATGGTGGCGGTTAGCCGGTGGTAGTGCTCTAGCACGGTGAACCAGTCCTGCAGCAAAACACAGGAAGACAGGAGGAAGGAAGGACAAAAATATATATGGACATACAGTAGATTGTATCATACTACTAAGCATCTACATTTTCAAAGTCAATGCCCATAAAGGTCAGACTAATAGCAAGTTCATAGGTCATGCTACTAAACAGTTGTACTTGTGTGTGTGTGTGTGTGTGTGTGTGTGTGTGTGTGTGCGTGCGTGCGTGTGTGTGTTCGTGTGTGTGTGTGTGTGTGTGCAGAGTGTAGTCATATCATACTTTATGTTCTAGATGCTCATGTTGACGCTTGAGTTGTACTTGATAACCAGCTATCAATATTCAATGACTTCACTTCCCAGTAAATCTTTGACTCAGGCACTCGTCTATCACTTCCTTGGCAGGGCCTTCATCTTGCTGCCCTGCCAGACCCTTGTCAGGTCCATTAGGGAGACACATTAGTCACTGCTAAAGACTTTTGGTCCCCGAGACAACTGAGAAATAATGACATAGGGTAACTCTAGCGGCGTGTAGCTCAAGAGCCCTCTAGATCTACCGTGCATCTGTGACTGACATGACTGGCTGAGGCGTTTTAACAGGACTACATACATATATGTGTTCTTATTTGTTTTGTAGATTATTGATAAGTACTTGAAGTTGTTGGAACTATTGAAACATTATTACAATATGTCATGTTTCTCATTTAATATGTTGTAATCCACAATGTCCCTGTCCATTGTTCAAAACATACAATACAAAAATCAAGGACTTTTGTCAAATGAATATTGCTGTAATATTAGAACTTTCAAATTAAAAGTGCTCATAAAGTGAAATCAGAATTGTTGTAAATAAAATTAAAAGTTAGACGTGTCTGTGACTTTCAGGTCAGGAAGTAACCAGTTGAGAATCACGGCACTAAAGTTGTGTTTGTGTGTGTGCGTGTGTGTTGTGCGCGTGTGTGTGTGCGTGTGTGTGTTGTGCGCGTGTGTGTGTGTGTAGGTGTATGTGTATGTGTACTGTACGTGTGTGCTCGCGTGTGTGTGCGTGGGTGTGTGTCTCACCCCAGTCTTTTTGTCTGCCTTCTGGACAGTGTATCCAGTGATCTCTGTATTGCCATTGTCCTTGGGAGGGGTCCATTCCAGTGCAGCATTGAAGCCCCATGTGTCAACCAGCTTCACACTGGCAGGAGGGCCAGGTAGCTCTATAGAAACACAACATTATTTACTTTAACAGTAGACAGGCTGCCATTCACTCAGTACTGAGACAACGTGTACAACAGTCTCCTTGTTCACATAGGCCTTACCCACAATCTGTAGGGTAATGGTGGCCTTGTCTTCAAAGCTGTCCACCTTGACAGACATCTCGTAGACCCCAGAGTCCTCCCTCGTGGAGGAGCGGATAAACAGGATACTGTCCTTGTCACTGTTTCTAATGTTGGCCCTCTTTGTATCCAGAGGCTGGCTGTCCTTACGCCATGAAACCACAGGCTTTGGCTTTCCCTGAGGATAACGTTACTTTGAGTTAGCATTGAGAGGTCAAATGTTCTCTCTTTATGGCCTACTGTGGAGATGTTTGTGCTTGGCTATTACTTCATTGTCCACAGCAATGCTGCCACGGCATTTAAGTTGAACATGTACTGTATGTGTTTGCACATATATAACTGCACTGACATATACCATAGTGCTGTATATTGTTGATGTGTTATGATTATGTATGTACCCCCACAGTGTTGCGTGGACTTACATTGAAGGGGATGACGAGGTTGATCTGCGAACCAACCTGCTTGACATAACGAGTTCTGAGGAAGCGCGGCATTCGGATCTTGGGGCGGTCTGGGGAAAAACGATTACGATTTTTGTTTATTGTTTATAATGATTTTACAAAGCTTAAACATTGATATGGCATTTCTACATGGCATAGCATATTAACTGTGAGATATTTTACTGTATTATGTGGATGATGTGTTGCCCGTAGCACTTGCGTCAATAGACCATATTGTGTAGCCACATTGCATGCAGGAAGAATCGAAATCAAATCAAACCGAATCAAAACCAAACCGCTAGCATGCCATGATGTCTTGTCAAGGACTGGATAGATTCCAAGTTCTGGGAAATTTTGAAGGCATATCTTCAGAGCGGGGTCATGTGTGCTATGAATGACAGGTCCTCAAAACCCTAAATAGACCAGCTCTTTATAGGAGAACACAGTACCCTCCCAAACTACCCAGTTTACACAAGACATTTAACAATTTTCAGTTCACTAAATAGTCCTTGTGTGTATAGACAATAAACGATTATATCAGCCAAGCACGGGTAATACATATCTACATGTAAAGGGTTCTCCAAATTGCTGACATGCCTGACCATGTTATATTCTTATTATATTCATATTATATTCATGAATGTGAATGCTAGTTGCTTGGGGTAGATATGCCACTGTGGGGAAGTGCTATCTAGATGCAGAGGAACAAAATATCAAAGACTCTTTTAAAATAGCTTTAAGTCGAGAAAGTTTTGAAAGAGTATTCACAAACCTAAAATATGTATAAGTATTAGGAGGTTCACCAAAATTTTGAGATATAACCTATCAGTTTCCATCTACAAGCTATATCAATGTGTTAACATGGTCACATATCTACTTCATGTATTCTGTATGCCGGTATTAAAAAAAGATTGTATACCGATTGTATACAACAGTCTACACTGTATAATGTTCATCCACATGAAAAACTAAACTTCTATCTTTCCTTCTATTCTAAATGTTCTATTACTTTACACCCTTTGACTCCAAACTATTTTCATCTGGCTCGTGTCTCTATGCATCTCGGCTGTCTCTCCTCTCTATCCTAAGCCCCCTTGTATCCATCACTCCAAAATACTCTATCGGCTGTTGAGGTATTGGTGTGTGAACTTGGATCAGGCTCCCTGGAAACATTAATCCCAATGGGGATCTAGACTGCAGCTAGCCTGTAGCTGGACCCTAATTCCTGCTAATCAGTACACTTGCTAGCTATGGCCAGAGCCACTCCTGGCATTACAGCAAGCACAACATCCTCTTGCAGAAAAACATGTGTAATTTGGCTTTGTATGTCTGTATGTATGTGTGTGTGTGTGTGTGTGTGTGTGTGTGTGTGTGCGTGTGCCGTGGTGTCTGCAGAACAGTGTGACTGGCACACAGCTTAAGTTATCCCCCATACAGAATCCATCAATTAGGCTCAGCTTTCCGTCCAGATCTCCAAGCTTGACTATGATCCTGTTTGTTCCTGGTGCTCATGAGCTCAACCAGGATTGACAAACGGTATGCACAGACCAGTGGAGTGGACAAACAGGACATGTTAACTCTGCACTATTTTAGCAAATGTATATTTACTTGACAGGCACAGTTGCCAGGGAAATGCATTACTCTGAACATCATCAACACAATAGAATAACTATATATTAAAATATAGAAAATTTATTATATATTATAAATATATGACGACCACGTACGTGTGCTGAATTATTTGCCAAGAAAAAAAATGGATAGCGTCTAACATTTTTTGATTAAATGTTACGAGATCATTTAAATGCCTTATCTCGATAGTGTGTTAGGAACAGTGAACAGAGACTAAGGAGATAATAATGCTCATGAGTTATAAGCCAACCGTTTCCCTTAGCCTTTTTGACCAAGAATGTAAATTACATTTAAACCATATGTGACTGAGCTTAGTCTTATCCAATAAAGTGCATCTTTTTTAGTAAGCATGTTGTCCATGAATTACTTGTTTAATATTCCTGTATGTCCATGTCAATTATGTGTAGTTTGGAGCACATTAACTAACATCTGAATTATGTCATTTATACATAGACTGTACTGTAATTTTGATGTTACTTAGACATTGTGCATTTTGCTCAGGCACTTCCTAGCCTACCTAGCACAGTATCGGCCTGTGCAAACTCACGTGTAATTTGTAGCTAATGAAAGGTCTTGTCAGCAACTATAAGATTTATGTGCGAACTGCTGTGAAGTCCATCTAGCTCTGACACACTCTCTTCCATCCACTGTGTTGCAACTTGAGCACGTTAAGGACAGGCCATAAGTTAAAGCCACTCAATGTGACAAGCCCTCAGACCTAGACACATTTAAAATGCAACCTTGAAATTACAGGAAGTTGGACCCCAAACAAACCGAAATACTCTTTGAATACCACACTATCTGCTGTAAATGCTGGCACAATTCCAAGGCCGGATATATTGTTTATTGGAATACATCTGCATCTGTCACACAGCCAGGAGCTCAGAGTAACTCTGATGTAATCCTCGCATGGCTAGAGAAGCACTGGGAGAAAGTAAAGTTGCAACGCGTAGCTTGTGTTGTACATGGTAAAACTACTATGAATATAGCCAGGAGCTCATCTCAGTTTACTGTAGGATCGAACAATCATCGGAATGGTCAGTGCTATGGTGTTATACAATGACGATCATGTGGAAGTTGATAGGTAATGTCTCGTGATCCCAGTCCTGTGCTGGTCTCGTCACTTCATGTGTTTACCTATTGTTTTAGGCCTGTTTTACCCCCGTCACTCCCTGCCCTGTGTGGTCAGTCTGGTTTATTCCACCAGTGTCTATTTAATCACGTCGGATGTGCTGCACCTGTTCCTCGTTGTTGTTAGCCAATGGTTTGTCTTCCTGTCTTGTCTGTTTGTGTATTTAGTCCCAGTGTTTTCCCCAGTCCTGTGTCGGTCATTATTGATGTGTATGTCGATGTCGCGTTACTTCCTGTGGTCTTGCCTGTTTACATTTTGTTTCCTTTGGAATAAACATTGTTTCGCATAATCAACGTGTCTCCCGTATGGGTCTTCACCTCCATGAAGCGTGACAATAGGCTACTTATCTATTACTGTAAAGGTGGAGTCCACCATTGTACGCTAATACACCTTTTACTGCATGTTCTGTGTGAGTGCTGAAAAAATAATATTTGAATGTTTCTACGTTTCTATGTTTCTACATGGCTCTATAAACGGGAGCACAAGGTGGTGCTCCCATTTTGTTTTCCCACGCCACACACCAGTGTAGCATTGGCAATGCGTGTCTGTCCAATGTTGGGGACAGAGCATCTCTAGGGAGCACCATATGGCATTGAAGGAAGATGTGTTCCTTTTTTTGATCAAAAATCACCAATCTTTCTCCAGAATGACTCCACCTTTAGCTGAGTTTTTTTTGTTTTTGATCAAAAATCACCAATCTTTCTCTAGAATGACTCCACCTTTAACTGAGTTTTTTGTTTTTTATCAAAAATCTACAATCTTTCTCCAGAATGACTCCACCTTTAACTGAGTCGTAACATACCACGTAGCAGTACTGTATGTATAGCATTTATTAACAGTGATTCCGCACTGGGGTCCCTTAACATCCAACTCACCGCCAACTTCGCGGATGGGTACGGGCTCGGCAAGGACTCCAGGCTCGCTGCGGCCCCCTGGGTTCACAGCCAAGACACGCACAAGCAGCCGGTCGCCGGTGGTCAGGTTCTTGATGCAGTAGCGGTTAGAGGTCGTTATTTCCTCATTAACCACAACCCACTCGGTAGCTGTAGAGAAATATAGCTTTAGCAATGTGGTACTGTATACAGTAAATCTTTGATTCTATTGGATGTGACATGAAGGCTATACCCTATCTGTGTTGCTTTTTGTTTACCAATTCCAATTTAACCTTGAAGAGTCACTTAATTCTATGTGGTTTATCACCTGTCGACACAAGTGTACAAACAACCTGGCTATAAGGGGTGTGTTTTGGCGGGCGTCATGAAACCCAAGGATGTCCGCTGTCATCCGAGCGAGCGGGCGGTTCTAAATGTGGCGTTGTGGCCCACAGGGATAGCTGCTGACATGCTGCGTGCCCTATACGGCCAGGACCCCTCTATGAGTCAATCTGCCCTCAGACACCCTAGAGACAGCTGCAGCTTGGAGACATCCTTCTCACACGCAAGCTAGATACACAGCAGCTTAGACAGCCAGGCAGCCTAAAACTCACTCCCATCCTTGCAGTACTCAATGGTATATCCGTCCAGACCGGAGTCTCCGATGGTCTCGGGGGGGCTCCATTTGACGGTGAGGGTGGTCTCGTTCACATCTTCAACAGCTACATTCAGCGGGGCGCTGGTGGGAACTTGTCAGGGTTTTAAGGGGAAATAGGGGCAGTTAGCGCTTGTAGAAGACAAACCCTGACCTGAGTATGCAGTAGACTGCAATACACAGAACATAACCGACACAGTACAGTTGTACTGCAACAACTGTTCTTTGTGCTTGCCAGTTCTGGCTCACTTTTTGAAGTGTTAGTTAGTTGTCATTTAGTTTTATATACCGTAAGCCTATGCCTACAACAGCATGGGGGTGAAAACATTTATATTCGATCACTCAAATTCTGAGAATTCCAGCTATGGTCTGCCAGTGCATTCTTTTTTCACCCAAATGGCCCAGCAATATTCATCAAGTATTATATTCACCTGTTACTGCTCTCTTACGCAATAGTGGCATATTGACACCCTGATCAACGCATTCTCACCTGGGGGTGGTGGGGGGGTGGGTGCCTTGGGGGGCTGCTCAACAGGGGCAGGTTCGACAGGGGCAGCTTTAAAAAAAAAGAAGGTTCATGAGCTCACCGCCAATACGTGTTTAATACACATGTCGTTTCAGCTGACCTTTCGACCTGTAACTTCCCTTTATTCATATAAATATGCATCACTGTTAGGTTTCCGACCTAGGAGGCATGTCTTAGTAACGTGGGTTTATAGACAGGCGAGACAGAGAGACATGGTTTGGTTTAATGCCGTGCTCTCACGCATGAATTATCCAAACATTATTTGCAGAACTTTTTGTATACCACGGGCGTCGGAGGCAGGAGGCATGGTGCCATCTTCGGCGGCAGGTAGCGTTAAAATACCATTAAAGGAGCCAGTTAACGAGGAAGAGCATATCATCATTTAGCCATGCAGGGAATTGAGGTAGGACTTTAAAGTGATAGCATTTATTGTAGTGTGTTAGAAATGTCATAACATTATGTCAGCTATCAGTGAGTGAAATGCTTTGTAAGACTGCCTTCTCTGGTTGATAGCCCCTGCCTCTATAAAGGCACCGCCTTGAGACTGACAAGGACAATGCATGACTTTGTGACCTAGACACAGAGTATCACACCTCTATATGAATGCAGATAGCCTAGGCAGCACCATGTGCATATGGAGCAGAGTGATAAGACCGTACAATGTGGTGAGAAGCAGACACCACAGCGAGTGTCTCGGAAACAGAGGCAGTTATAGGTATTATTAGCATACCACACAAGACATAATAAGATATGTGTCTATAGATATGTTTATTGAGGCATCGGTTACCCCTATAGACTGGTTTGCCCTCAGTAGCAACAGCATCTGGGGTTAGGGGTTGCAGGTTAGATACACGTAGGAGAGTGTTCAGGGATTTGTTCTAGACCTGAAATAGGAGCACTTTGACATTTATCCTATTAAATGTTTAATATAATAGCTTTGCGCCCAGAATTGCCCTTCTAGCTTTCCACAGTGGCATGCATTGTTTAAAGAAAGTGAAACAAAGAAAATACAATGCTACTAACAATTAGATAGGTAAGTAACCTAATTATGCAACACTTTAATTGAGTGCATGCAGATGTCAATATAACATACAACAGATGGTCATTTGTCATCATGACATGCAGAGCAAACTATTCCATTTACTAGAAAGTATCGACAACGGTTGCATTATGTTTCAAACATATATTAAAAAGACAAAAAATGTTTAAATGTGAATATAACGATATATTCAAACTGTCTACTACATTTGTGTATTATTGTTATTAGTATATTGGCTACCTATTGGCTTGGCTACAGTCAGAAGGCTTTACCTTCAGCGGCTGGGGCTTCTTCTCCAGCTGGCGGGGCTTCTCCTCCGGCTGGGGGTGCCTCTGCCTCGGTGGCGGGCGCTTCTGCAGGCACAGCCTCCACAGGTGCCTCAACAGGTGGGGCCTGAACCGGCGCAGGCTCGGGCTCTGGGGCTGGTTCAGCAGCCTTCTTGGCTGGGGATTTCTTGATAGGTGCGGATTTGGCTGGCATGGTTGTGGTTGCCCTGGGAAGCAGCCAGTCCTCTGGATAATGAAGTGAGAAGGGAACTCTAGGTTATATATATATATAGCCTATAGCAGGGGTCTGGCCTGGGACCGGACTCCACCCCTTAAATAGCCTATATATACCCTGTAGGTATAGTGCACATCATGAAACCTCCTGGGCAGTGTTAGGCAAGTTTCTATTTACTTATTACTCCTTCAAAAAGTAACACCATTACTTTACTTATTATTGGGTATTAAAAGAAATTAGTTACATTACTAGTTACATTACTATATTACTTTCACAATCACTACCTGGCCTCGCCCCTTACAAAAAATGACAACATGTGTAGCCAGCTCATTTTAGAATTGAATCCTCTTTATTGGAATAATAACTAATATTAGGAGTCAACAATCAGCCAAAGTGATCCAAACCAGATGAGTGGTCAGGTTGGTTCAATTAACCTACCCGAAATTTGCTATGACCAGAAATCTCGTTTTTGTAACGCAGTAAGGCAGCATTACTTGAATTAGTATTTTTAATATTATAACTGTTTTGGAAAAATGAATTAGTTACACTACTAGTTACTGAAAAAAGTAATGACATTATAGTAACTAGTTACTGCCCAGCACTGCTCCTAGGGTAGCTAAATCACATCCACCTGTCCTCTATAATATTACCATATCGATATAATGCTAATCTATAGGCTGTTTAGCTATTTAGCCTATACATGTTTTGACAAATACTCACCAAATTAGACAGTAATGTAGGTAGGCCTATCGTTAAGGTGCTAGGCTACTACTGGTCACCCGATTTTGCACAGACGTGTGTTTTCACAGGTTACGGTCAATTGAATGGAAAGTCACTTTATGTGAATGATTACATCACAGATATGGCGCCCTCAAGTAAAACAAGAGTGATGAGAACACAAAATAATACAATCAAAACATGTTAATGTGAACAATGGCATTAATTTATTGAGTGTCCATAGAGCAATGTTAGACATATGGGATTTAATATGGTTATAGAGACATGCCATAAATCCATAATTAGGCCTCCAATCAAGCCAAGTGCTCTTTCCTACTGGAGGAATACAGAAAAACCCACCAATGACATTTTCACTTAGCTCTCTATAATAGTGATTGTTGTCGCAGATGAGCTGACTATTTACAGTGTTTACAACCGCGTGGCCCTATACAAAAGAGAAAGAAACCTTTACAATTTCATACGATAAAAAGAAAAAAAAATCTGCTCTTAAAAAACATCATGGGAAGAAAGGAGGATATCCATTTATTAAAAAAACACCATTATAAGCTAAGCATGGCAGGTCCAATAGAGCAAAACTATGGGGATGACCCCAGGAATAGACACATCTCCAAGTGACATTCACTACAGATCTTGTTACAAAGCCTCCTCCCTCAGAAAACTCATCAAAAATACCAAGTCTTTCACACCAATATTGATAATCTCATCACTATTTGTGATAATAATGTCTCCTTGTTCACACACAGCCTTTTTAAAGGTCAGCGTACACACAATACACACACACAGTCGATTCCATGACAACCAGACAGTGGCTACCCATTTTGAACCAAACGTGTTGCCTCGTTATGTGTGGACACTTGACATCATTAACATGATATCAAGATAGCTCAGGGGAAGTGACGTTCTCCCGGTTTGAAATACTCCTCAGCTATACTATAGGCCTTCGTGTGGTAAATTAAAGCAACTTAAGAGCAGCTTCAGGCCAAATAGCATTATAGGCACAGAGAGTGTGAGGCAGCATGTCTCTACTTTACACCAGCACCCTGTTTGTATAAGAGAAGGACATCTTAAGAGAATATGGCAGTCTGAGGTACTTAAGGGTTAAGGGGCGCAGAGCCGAGAGGTTCAATAGCATATTTCTGTTATCTACAGCAGTTCTCTTTTTGCAAGTCCTTTTCTATAACCTTTATCCACCCTAACACCGTCAAAAAAAAAACAGTCGATGTGTTTGCAAATACAATTCATGATATATTAGTAGGCATTTCATGTCATGCTTTTAGTAAGGACGGTAGAAAATAAGTTAAAACATGAGCAGTTACCAGGTCCAGCTCAAAATAATACAAAAGAAAATAAAACAGTTTGTAAAATGTATTGCTGTTTTTTAAATATAAAATGCCAATTAAATGGAGAAGGTACATGATGTACAGGTTTCATGTTATTGGATGATATATTTCTTCATGTTCCGACCCGCGGGGGATGAAATGAGACCTGATGGATCTGGTTGAATACTTTATGGGATGTTAGCTATAACTGTGGTATACAGATGTCACCAAGGCTAATTAAGTATAAAATCCTACATAAAAAAAGATTACAAAGCTCCCTATCGATCACACAAGAATATTGTAATCTTTTAAAACCCCATATCTAAGTAGAGAATAAATGCAAGCATATCAGAAATGGTAGGCAGACAAACAATACATTATTTCTGTGTGGGTTAACAGCCTACTGTCACTGGTCAATGTGCTGAACATCCCTCACTCCCTGTGGTGAGTTGGAGGTGGTTGGTGCCTACACGACTGAAGGTAACACATCTGTGGTTATGTGGAACAGTATATTCCTGGACTAAACAGACCACTGATTTCACCGATACGTTATTTCACTTTTAAAGCTTTTTCCTTAAAGTTTTTTTGTTCTTCCATGCAGGTCATGTGTACATGTGTATATGTAGTTTTCAAATTCACACAATGGTGAATTTTAGAATTACTAAATGGCTTAATGGAAAAAGATTGTAAAGGCCATTTTATATTTGTGTGACTGTGTGGTATTTTTCCAAGCACCATTGAATAAGTGAGAAAGCACACGAGTAATACTAAAGGCAGGCATGGGTAAATGCTGCCACCTAGAGGCATTCGTAGTGAACTTTGATTTACCAGTAAGTTAAGACCGTCCTGGTAACCCCTTTGGACACACAGTCACTGACCTCCCCCCTCCCAATTTGATTTGTGACAAGTACAAAATAAAGTGCATTTGTGGCCGTTGTCTACTTGTCTACTGTTACTTAGGGGGAATACGTCTTCCTAATTACTCTGAGCTTATGTTATTTGTTAAATTAAGCATGTGCCCTGACATTTTTCAGGTCAGCACAAGGATTTAGGAAAATGATGGCAGTTAAAATGGAAATAGGATGGTGCTAGGTCAATATTATTCAATCAATTTTTTGTCATACTTTTCTTGTTACCATGCACTTGCAAATTCAATGCCAACTCATCTAGAAAAAACTCAACAGAGGACATATTATCATTCCCAACACGACCAACAAAACAACCTATGAAAGCAGTTTTATAATTATTCCAATATTCTAATAGCTGGGCAGACCATATATCCACTGTTGATAACCACCCATTCCGTGGCCGTATTAATATTCATGCCTGCTTCTTAAACACACAGTAGGTTCCTTATTCAGTCTTTTGAGTTCATAGATTGCACCAAAAGTTTCTATTAGCCTCAATGAGGACTCTGTGTTTCCAAGGCTTAAAGTCATTAGCCGTACGATAGGGAATGGCAGATCGGCTGTTATCTTCAGAGCGTCGACTGGAGGGTGAGGTCCAAACTGCCTTCCCGCTCTGGAGACTCGATATAGTTGGCTGACTCCTGGAGCTTCAGCAACATAGCCATCTAGACAGCAGGAGGGAGACAGAGAGGCCCTATCTTAAATGCAATATTTTAAGTTAAGTTTGTAAAGTATTTTATTTATTTATATTTGTCAAATCTTTACATGAAATTCACTAGGATATACCTTCCCATATTACTTCAGCACTACGTCAAATTGTTAATGCTCACAAAATTAGGGATGGCAAATAATGGCCTGTTTAATTATGGCTGCCACATCCTCTGTTAGCAGATGCCAAAATAGAAAAGGTCCGAAAAGGTCCAAACTGGTTTGAACCAATTGTTTCAAATGTATCGGATAATTATCGAATAATTAAGCTTTCCATCCCTACACAAAATTATACATGCAGTATAATAACTATGATGTATAACGCTAACTATAACGATTCACACTTGAGCACAAACACATGTAACAATGTTTAGAATAGAGGCATCTCCAAATATATGTTACAGACCCCCTGGTCTCATGCCATGGAGCCCAGTCTCACCAGTGGATCTGACTCTAGTGTGCACGGTGGAGGCGTATCTTTGGGGGCGTTCTTCTCATCATTGGATGGCCCGTTGCTGGGAGGGGGTAGGTGGAACAGTCTGGACTGGTCTTGCTGGGCGTTTGGCCAGGGCAATGTCCCTCTCACCCATTCTACTGGATCCTCCCATACTGCCTTCTGACCATGCACCTGGGGGGAGGAGAGGAGCCCCCCAGAGATATTGTCAATATCTTGCTTTACTGCATGCCTACGCGTGTGTGTGTGTGTGTGTGTTTGTGTACTGTGTGTGCAGTGTTGGGCAGTTACTAGTTAAACTATATTTCTGAGTAGCGTGGTGGTAGCGGCGCTATTTTCTGAAACAAATAGCTTTTCAGAAGCGAAGCTCTTTAATTGATCAAGTAGTGCGGTAGCGTCCACAGAAGCTACATTTTCCCAAGCGTTTCTGAATCTGCAGCTCAAGCTTAAGTCTTGATACAACTGCTAAAAATCAGTGCGTGATGCCATCACATACACGGACCTAGGCTACATGTGTAGCTGACAGAAGCACCTCCGTATGACGGTGATGCCGTAGACGTAGGCCTACCAATCACTGCGCTGATGCCTGAGACTTTGATGCAGGGGATTGAGGGGGAATAAAGACAAGACTTAGTTTATGTGGTAGAAATAACAGTGAGAGCAGAGAACACAGCTTATTGTTGAATAAACAGTTTTGCCCTGTTTATTTTGTTTGACTTACACTTTTGAATGTTGGTACAATAAAATTTAGAATTTTTTTTTTTTATGTAGTGAACTAACTTTGCCGTGTTGCTGTAGCTTAGTTTGCTACATTTCTTTTGAGTGTAGTGAAGCTTCAATAAACGTAGAGTAACTGGTAGCTCATCTCACTACATTTTCAATGTAGCTTGCCCAACACTGTGTGTGTGTGTGTGTGTCTTTGCTTGTGTTTGTAAACTGTGTGTGTGTGTGTGTGCGCGTGCGTGCGTACCTTGATGCCATCCCTGGCTCCCTCCTGCAGGTACGGTATGATAGAATGGTTCCACAGGTCGATGAACCAGGGCCTGAACTCTGCCATTGTCACTGGGCATGACAGGAAGAAACAGGGCCCTGCGGAGGCAACATTTGACGTTAAAGTCTTTGTCTGTAATGTTTCTCTTTACAAAATCAAATTAGAGTTTAGATGACAAGAAGTCTTATACAGTACAAGCAGTTCAAGAAGATACAAGAACTTGAAACGTCTACAGTTAACACAGGGAAGGACAAGCCCGTTAACAAGCCTGCTAACCTTAAACTGTCAACTGAAGAAGAATAATGTGGAAGCGAATGGAACATTCATTTTTTTAAGGGGCTTAAACAGAGGTGGCCCCATTCCAATACTGTGAAACAGATAAGACTAATCCCTGCCCTAACTATCCTCAGCCCACTATCCTCTCCCTGTCACCCACCTATGAGAAAGTCTGAAGTGCTGTGCTTCTCCAGGAAGGTGTGGAGATGGTACCAGAGCTGTGGGACCCAATCCAGCACACTGAGCAGGGTTTGGCGCTGAGCGGGGTCCTGCTCTCCCTCCTGCATCTGGGCCTCCACACTTTTACGGTGGAGGTACCTGACAAGGAAGCCATTGGCGGGCTCCACGTTGTTGGAGAACATTAGCATCCTGTGGCCACACGTTAGCAGCAGGTCATCAAACACATTCGGTGTACGAACACTTTGGTTAATGCAGTTCAATTCCGGTCCGGTGGACTGTCTGCTTACCTGAAACTTTGGTGAAGTCCATTGTTGGAAGTCATCTTCAAAATCTGATTTGTCGTGCCGATAACATAAGGACTGAAATATCAACAAAAATGTGGAATGTTTATACAGCAGCAACTGAACTTAGCAAATCTCCAGTCTTTTTTTTTACATACTTTTCAGTTCAGTTCCAATTCAGGACCAGGGAGACTAAACCGGTAATTCTCCACCTTTAACCGATAATGAATTCAAACGTCACACTCACCATTTATGATATTTGCAGGTGAGCGCACCATTGACTAGTTCACTCGTGGCTGTTGCATCGCTAATGTCATCCAGGATCACAACCAACGGCAGCTCTCCGCCGCTCTCTCGGTCGATCTGATTCGCCAGGTTGGAGAGGTACAACTGCAGCTCCTACAAAACGTCAACAATTGAGGTCAAATCATGTCACACACGCACACACGCACACACGTACAGTAGCAGGGCCAAAAAACAAGTAGACTACATCGACAAGGTGTGCAGTCGAGTACTGTGAGAAACTGTGCCTCACCTTGTGAGACTGGCTGTGCATGTTGAAGCTCACAGCCGTGTTGTGTCCCTCGTTCTCCGCCTCAGGGAAGTCAGGACTGCAGCGCTGCAGCAGATAGTGGGCCAGACGCTGGGCAAGGTAGGTTTTGCCTGTCCCGCTGGGCCCTGACAGAACCAGGCGCCGGTGCTTCAGCAGTAGGCTGATGTAGTGTTGCATCATGGGCTTGGGGATCAACGTCTCGAACACCAGCGAGTCAACACAGTTCTCTCTAAGACCTAGGGAGAAAAGCATAGCATTTACATAGCATAAAGGCTTGAGTATGTGGACAGCACCGTACGTTAAAGTGTAACTTCACCCCAGCTCTGAGCCTGACTCCACCCTTTGCACAACTTTGAAACATGGTAAAAGTGCGTTTCACACTTTGCACTCAATTTATGTATAGGAAAGACATATTTCGCAGCAGTGTCATAATTGTGTAAAATCTTGTAATATAGGCTATTACTAAATGTCACGTGTAGTAGTCTACCTGCTGCGCGATTTGTATTTACAACAGCTTGGCGTAAAAGTGAATGAACTATTTATAATAACTAACTAATAATTAACTTTTAAGAAATGCACTAGTTACATAGTGGGGCTTTAATGTTCGTGGGTACACTGAAGAGCGCTCAGACCTTTCAGGGTGACCAGAATGCGAGGAGGACCGTTGGCCAGACACTGAGAGGGTGAGGCTTGGGGATTCTCTCCACCTATCACCCTTCGGCTTCCCTGGGTCAGCTGGTAGCTGTTCAACGAATCACAGGACAGACCCAGGCTGGCTGTTGGATCCACCTGGGTTATGTAGTCCTTACAGGATAAACACAAGTCACAGTGAGTGACGGCTTCAGTTGTATTTTTGAAGCCATGGCTACAGGTCAGTCAGTTTTACAAGACATGGGGACTTACTCTGAAGGTCTTTGCTATTAGGGAGTCCAGACTGGCCCAATCCGTCCTCCCACTAACCAGTACAGTGCCCACGTAGTAATCCTGCTGCTGTTTGCTCTCCTGCAATGAAAAAAGGTCAAAATAAAACACGGGACCAGTTTAGCTAATAGAGTTCAGGTCTAGTTGGTATATTTACCTGAAGTTGGTCTCCAATGTGGACCAGCACCTGCACAGACGTCTCTCCCTGCAGCGAAGATATGCTCATGTCCACTGATGACACGTCTAATGACAGAGGTGAACAGAAGTTTCAGTATATGTACCGGGCCGATTATACAGTATAGCACAAACCGGTTAGTGCTGAGGAGAAGATCCTGTATGTGTATTGTACCTGGCTCTTTATGGTCCGTCAGGCTGAGGCTGAAGGACTTAGTGAGGGTCACGCTTAGTGGTTGTCGTGACGACGGCCCCAGCAGGGAGTTCAGTCCCGACGGCTGGGAGGTGGAGGTGGTAGGCCCGGAGCCGGGCAGATGAGGCTGACCTCCGGTTTTCAGCTGGTCGTTCTCGGCCTTCAGGTTCTCCACTGTTGACTGCATTAGAGAAGGAGAAAGTCAGTACAGTCACAAAGGACCCACGGACGCAGGTAGGTATGCATCATGTTAATAAAAACACACCTACGCATGTACACACACACATACACACACACACACCAAGGGTGGACGGTGCTGAGTAATGAACACAACGCCGAATAGCTAATATCTTTAGTTCCTCAAATTTCCTCCTGAGGCTGGCTGCAAAAAGAGTCAATCCCCATAGACGCCCATTTTAAAATGTCTACTGTAAACTTTAGAACAAAAATAAACATGTTTATAGCCTGGCTCAAACCATGTTTTTTGTCTCTTTAGCTAGTTTTCCCGTTCATGAAAACTGTACGGGGTGAATTTTATTATAACTCACCAGTTACAAATATATAAGGCATACATTTATCCATTGATAATGGATAGGGGGAATAGGAGATGGGGGGAGTTTCAGGCAGGGTCAGGTACTGCAAAGATGGTGACGGCCAGAGAGCATAGCTCGATCTTCAAACTAGTTCTAGTTGAGAAAACCTATGGGTGATGTCACGAAGAGGTTGTCCGTTTATATATACAGTCTGACACACGAATACACACACAAACACATGCACACACACCTGCATGTTGTTCATGGCTTCTCTGAGCTGCTCCAGTTGATGGGCGGAGCTTAACGCCTCCAGTCGGATGTCTGTCAACTTCCTCTCCTTTTCCCAGAGTTCTGAGCGCAGGTGTGAAACCACCTTCTCCTCGCACTCTGTCTCCTCTGCATTTTCCAAGATCCTGGTAGACCAAGAAGCTCATTAGTCACAGCTCATCTTTCACTAGCTAATAAGCTAACACTCTGAAATCTTAGGGTTGCCAAATGTCGCATATTCGTCGGGATGTCACGTATATTGGGCAAAATTGGTGTGTCCCATACTGGACATTGTCAATTTCGCCCAATATCCGTGACATATATTGGCGTATATAATATATGAGTTTACTTTTCCTCTTTTGTGCATGTGAATATGTAATTTTTTACTTTGAGGTTAATACACACGTTTGCATAACGATACAGTAATACGCCAAATTAAATATATTTGTTTAAAGAAGAATAACACAGTACATCGCCATGGCACCATGCATCTGTCAAAAGGTGGCATATGCCAGCGTCACATCACCTTTTGTCTCTTATTTGGTGGTGAGAACGTTGGCAACAGTACGGTATGTAAGCTAGGCAGTTGAACCCTCAAAGGTTTACCAGCCTTAGCAAATCTGCTGGAAAGCATAAAGGCATATAACGAGCTAACGCGCTAGCAGGCCTTAATTAGCTACAGCGTAGTGAGTGGAGCCATGGTGTGTAGATGCACTCACACAGAGGAGGTGATGGACGTTAAGAGGGAAGGAAGCTGGTTCTTTCCTCCCTCCCCTGCTTCATGTGGCATCTTTGGGGAGTTGGGTGCTGAAGAGTCGGGGGTGGCGATCTCCTCGATGTCCGAGTAGGTTTTGGAGCCCTTCTTGATGCTGAAAGCCTTACCGAAAGAGCTCCTCAACTGTACAGCAACAGAGAGGAGCAGGGCAAAGCGAAAAGATGAACAACAAAAAAAAAAAAATAATGATTCAAATAATGGCTGCATTTCCAATAGAGAAGCGGAACAGGGATAAATATTAGAGTTGTTATACATGCTAAACATAACATTTTCAGTCATTGCCGGTAAATACGCTGAAGTGGAGCACGTGTTTCAGAAAAAGTAAGAGTAAGTGTGTAGTTCCTGGGACAGGAAAATAATTGTGATGGATATTCATTTTATTATGAATTATTGATGGAATAGTAAGCTGTTATCCACTCGTTCATTCATTCATCTCTCCACCCAGCCATACATGGCCATACACACGATATAGAGCAGATAGAGATGCAACAGTCTTTGGTAAAAACCAAATGAAATGAAGCATCAATTTGAAGCGTGAACTCTGATTAGGAGTAACATGTCTGCTGATTGCCACTGTAACTGAACATGAGCCATCCAGTCAAAACAAATATGTAGATCAGGTAGCCAATCAGAGAGTATGGATGAAACACAGCAGAGACGACAGTTTCCTGAAGATTGGGTTGAGTGTCTCACAGTAGAAGGGTCAACATGCTGTACAGAACACAATAGCTCTACTCACCTCATAGACCTAAGACAACACAATGAAACACACGGGATAAACACTGGTCACACTTTCTCATTGTGACTTGGATCACTGATGAAAATGAACTGAGCAAACACACCACATCTCAGGATCTCTGTGTGTGTGTGTGTGTGTGTGCGTGCGTGAGGGTAGATTCTTACCCAACTCGTTTTCTTCTTCTTCTTAGCCTCCTGCTCCTTCAGGCTGCCAACGCTGGAGAGGCTGGAGATGCTCTCACACGAGTTCTGACGTCGCATACGCACGTCTGCACACAGTCAGAGTCATAAGAATTGTCATTAAAGAAAACATGTATATATATATTTATATATACATATATATTCAAATGTTTGCTGAATGGTTTTAATATAGTGATACATTTGAAGGGCTGAACAATATATATCGACTCAGTATCGCTATTGCAATATCCTATCGCAAATGTTGCAGGTGGAGAGATGCGTCCATTGGCTGTTTGGCATAGTTGTGTATAATTTAGACAGAACAGTACGATGTGTGGCTGATAGGGGTGTAACGGTTCGTGTATTCGTATTGAACCGTTCGGTACAGACGTTGCGGTTCGGTCCATGCACCATACCGT
>JAODLL010018338.1:0-26819 GCA_026546735.1 Forbesichthys agassizii | reverse complement strand
TCACAGTCTGGTGCAACAGTCAGATATGTTCACTCCTGGGCAAGGTGGTGGTCAGGGGGATAAACAGCTGGACAAGAACACAAATGAATGTTTCAGTGTGACCCCTCTAAGCTCTTTAGAGCAAGTGCGACAATGGCACTCTGAAGGTGGACACTTTGTCTTTGCCCTGCCAACTGTACAGTCTAAGCTAATGTTAATGGAAAGTGGATATCAGATGGTGTAATATGATGGTGGATTTTAACATTTGTGGTCATTTCAGTTGTATATTTCCTTTTAAAAAAACATTTTTGTAATGCAAAACATTTATTTGTACAATGTAGTGTGTGTGTGCATGTAAGTGCATGTGTGTCCTTTATATAACTTTTTCTGCAAGTCACTTACTAGGCTTACATTACATGATCAATTCAGGAAGCATGGTATAATTATATTATATATGATATTGTATAATAACCACTTGTATTAATGGAGTGGGGTGGGGGGGTGGGGGGGGGTACAATCTAGTCTTGTGTTTTACAACATTTACATTTTGTCTTGCACAGTGGCTGTTTCTAAAGAGTCATGCAAACCACTGTTTCGTAATTGGGTGACTTCCTCATACACCTTCCAAGGAACTGTTGTAGAGCAACTGGCACGTCTGGACCTTTTTAAAGGGACAGATTTAAAATAAAGGTGTCATTTGTTTGTCACTGTTCATAATGGTTAACAGGTAAAAAAATAAAAAAATATATGAATTACCTTCATTTATACACATTGAATAAGATGAATTACATTACAAAAGATTATTCACTAAGAGGGAATACAGTTGGCACAGCACATAATAACGTATAATTATGTACAATCCTGTTGGATGAAAATAAAAGTAACCAAACAATTAATTTAGCTGCCTATTGGATTCCTTTGAATACAACAATAATAACACATTTAATGTCAGATGCTAGTCAACAGGGAAAGACACTAGAATAAGGTTTAGATAAGACATTTTATTTTTATTTTATTTTAATAAAATAATGTAAATAACAATAGTAGAAATCCATGGTTCAAATAGGAATGGAAAGGAACAATTTAGATAATGTAGGATGAGCAAATTCATTTAATGCCTTGCATCTGAGGATGTAGATGAGTATGTATCTGAGGGCCAGCAACAGATGGGAGACTTCTGAGTGAATATGGACTGCCTTCTCATCAGTGTAAAAGTGGAAGTCTTTGTGCTGTACTGCACACAGAAACCTGCCTGGAGTTGTTTGACAAGATGGACTTATTGCTAGAGCTGAACTACTACAGTACCACATGTCCAGGCATGTTAACCAGGGGAGGAAGGCACATTAGCTAGAGAAGGCAGGTCGAAAAAGGCCCTGTAGTTGTTCATCTGGATCAGGCCCAGATAGACCTTAAGGAACGTTCACAATATTTTCTCAATGGGAAAGTAGGCCGGTCAAGTCAGTGTATCCATGCGCTATGTATGTATTTGTGGAAGAACTGAAGATGCACTCTTAAGGTTGAATGCCTGTATTAAATGGATTTATATTTAGGTAAAGTCAAGTCAAGTCAATTTTATTTCTATAGCCCTTAATCACATTGCAGTCTCAAAGGGCTGTACAACCTACATTTTACAAGGAAACAAACAACACCCCCTTAACCTGCTATATGTAAAGAACATATAAAGTGAAATGTTTCAGAACAATTCCTCACCCCTTTAAATAATATCCACTAAAAAAAACAATACACAGTAACAGAGCTACTGTCATCCTTAAATTGCATTTCCAGTCTACTTTTCCATATTCATTTTTGGAACAGAATCTGACACCTGACACAAAATGGACACCCGCAACTCCATTTATGATATACAGCAGTGGTATCTACATAATATCTTTACTCTGATTGGTGGCGACCATTTGAACAGTGAGGTATGGTCTAAGATTCCCATGACTATAAGATATGTGATTGGATGATAAAAAAAGGGGAAGGGTGCCCTATAAGATAACTTTATTCAGGTCCTTCACAGATTCTGGGATATTACAGATACAGATCCTCCTTTAATACACTAGGACAGACTGCCTGACTCCATGTTCACTTACAGTCAAGCTGTCCGCTGAAAAACCTTAACAAGCCCATCTATCTCCTCATCTGGACTGGCTGTATGTTTGTCTACTCACCCGGGGTGACTACTTGGTTGGCTGTGCAAGTCTGACAAACTCCGCCAGCTTCTACAAAAGGTTCTGACCAGGTACGGGGTCAACTACAGAGAACAACAAGGAATGTGGAGAGGGGGGATAGTGAATTGCTTCTTCTTTTTCTCTTTGTGATTGTAAGACCACAGTGATCAATCAACCCCATATTTGTTACTGTAATAGTATAATATGTGATGGCAATAGCAAGTGTGTGTGCGTGTCTATGCAGAATGCAAAAATCAGGTCGCCTGAGGTTGAGGCCATGGCTGGAGGAACAAATTCAATCTGGAAAATATCCAGGAGTCAGCTGGCTTGACCAGGTACATACACACTCACGCACGCCACGCACGCCGCGCGCACACACAAACACACACACACACACACACACACACACACACACAGTAAGACAGTGGAGAACATAACTTTAGAAACCGTTATATACAATTGATAGAAGTAAGCATTTTCTCTCATCTCCCTTGCTGCTGTTAAGTCTGCACAAGTCTTCCAGATCCCGTGGAAACACGCAGCTCGTCACGGCTGGAGTATCGACCAGGATGCAACACTGTTCAGGAGCTGGGCCATGCACACCGGTACGTGGCTTTCATGCAAAGACCCGCACCCACTCCCTCTCGCTTAACCCCTCTCTGTGCATGCTAACAGTCCGTGACGTTGTGTCCCAGTCAGTTACTTCCCGTCAATCTCCTGACAGCATCAACACTCTAGGGCTATCGCCCTCATCTTGGGAAATATATATATATACATTGAACTGTCTCTCTGTTGGCATGACATCATGGGAAAGATTCAGTCGAGTGGCCGTGAATGTTCAAGGTTATCGTGTTGTGTGAAAGATCAAAGTGCAACAGAACTCTTCCCAAAAAGCCATATCATATGACGAGATTGGGCACAAATGTTTACTTTTATGCAACTCCTAATTGAACTGCAAAACCAAACTAGAGCACATATTCACATCTTAGCTTTTGTTTCAGGGCGGTACCATCCAGGCAAAGACCAGCCAGACCCGAAGACATGGAAGGCTAATTTCCGCTGCGCTCTGAACTCTTTGACGGACATCCGAGAGCTGCAAGAGCAGAGCAGGAAGAGAGGCAGCAATGCCTACAGGGTGTACAGAATGCTGCCCAGCAAACAAACACACAGGAGAGGTGAGGTACATGGTTCTTGCTAATGCAAAAACTTACTGTTTATGTTTTGAAACACAAAAACAGTGTTTGCTCCCCTGTGATTAGGGGAAGGAATAGAGGCATGGTATGCGCTCTCAATAGTTCAATTTAAAAACACAAAACCATTTTGGAACATTGGTTTCAACCGCAAAGCAATTCTAGACACAAATTGAGAAGGGTACCTTTGGTTAACTGCTAGTCTGTCATCTCTACTGTCATCCAGGGCTGCGTTTGTCCAACATGACAAGAGTGAGCCAGAAATGTCCAGGAGACGAAGCACAGATCACAAACATTTCCAATGCAGAACACTCCGCGTGCGCTTTACATGCCACGCAACACTCCACATCTGAACCCACTTCAGACGCAACAGACACCGGAACACACTATCCCTTAAATCAAGGTGGACCGTGTGTGAAGGTAGAGTTCCCTGCCGAGGAGTTATACAACAACAACAACAACAACAACACACACGGTAAGGGCTTATACACAGGTTTATAAAAATGCTAACTTAATTCACATACATTCACATTGCCTTGGTTGTAAGTCACGTGATGGCGTTGTTACAGAATGTGTCTTCTTATGGTGATCTGTGTATAATATTTTATTCAGCTATTGACAAGTGCACGTATCGTTAGTAGCTTTGGATAAAAATAATCTGCTAAATACTGTTGGGTAGACATTTTACTGTAGGTAGCTTTATTCAAAGCAAATTATGTGCTAACAATGCAAATCCTCTGTTGTGCAGGTTTATGGGAGATTAGGCAGGAGGATAAGGAGCAGACAGAGGCTGTATTCAAGGTAGAATTCCTCTCATGCCTTACAAAATGGGAATTAATTAATTAGTACTGAATGTACTGTCCACCATTTTCTTCCTCTTCTTTGATATTTGTTGTTGAGGGCTCTGTTGTGGCTGCCATCTGCAGTTCATTTGGAACTATAGCTGTCCATACATTTTATTTGAATCCTAACCCGTTCCTGAAAGAGCATGCATTCAGTCTGTCTAAAAACACTTTGTGACCGACATGTTTGTGTGAAGGTGACGTGTGAATTGCCCTAAACTCTGGAGCCAAACCAAACCTGTCACTGCGTTAAATGTGTCTGTGTGTGTGTTTGCTCCTACCCATCTTCTGTTTACTAAAGGTATTGCAACTGAATCTATAGAAGGCTGACCACGTTGTAAGTGTGTGTTTTGTCTCTTCTATAGCTGGTGGACCATCTCAGCAATACTGAGCTCTGGAGTCAGAGTGAAGAGCAGAGAATATGGAGGACACACACACTCTGGAACCACTGGCCTTGTATGACACTATGTATCTGTGTGTGTGTGTGTGTATATATAGTATACAACCTATACTTTATTTATGCTTGCTTTTGGCAAATATGTAAATGCTTAGGGTCTTTGTGAACTGCTTCTACGTCATATTCAGGGTTGGGAAGTAACAGATTACATGCAATCAGTTACTTGTTAACTAATAATAACTAGTTACTTGTTAACTAGCTACAGTTAACTAATTACAAAAAAACGAAATGGGAACATTTGGCGCTGCCAGCGCATTAAATTGCTTTGGATGGCATTTAAAAAAAAACGTTAAGGTGTGCTGTAATGGAAAGTAATCAGAATGTTACTAAATTTAGGTAATCCAAAAATGATGTTACTAATTATCATTTTAGTCTGGTAACTAGTAACTGTAACAGATTACATTTAAAAAGTAACCTATCCAACCCTGGATATATTCTGTATGTAGATCTGTCTGTCTGGGTCATATTGTCCATGTAGATCTGTCTGTCTGATGATGGAACTCTGTCCTTAAGGTGGTGCTGGTGAAGACTGTCTATACACCCTGCAGGCAGACAGCTACCTGCCCTGGACAGAAACAAGTGATTCTATTGGTGAATATTACATGAAGGAATCGTCTGATTGGTCGACACTTCAGCATCTACTTGCACCATAGCCCTGCAGAAAATGAATGAATGCTTTCCTCTTATAGCTTAACCCAGGGGTTCTCAAACTCCCCAAAATAACAGTGGCAGACACTCGGGACCCCCACTATCCCCAGAGGTGGTAGAAGAATAACAGCCATAAATATTATTTGATAGTATTTTAATATAGGCTAGTAGAATATATATACTACTAACAATTATGGCTAAACTATGCCATTTTAATCATTTTAAAATATTATTTAATTTATGAATATCATCTTGTGACCCCCTCCTCTGTGTCTCGCAACCCCGCCGGGGGTCCTGACCCCCAGTTTGAGAACCACTGGCTTAACCGAAGGACTTTTGTGTGGCTCATACCTGTACTGTAATTCTTCCTGTCTGCTGAACAAAGAGCCCAATAGGAAAGATGGAGAAATGTAATCTGTCAATTATTTGCTTATTCTGTGCTGCTGAGTTAGACAACCTGAGATAAAAGATCCAGTTCCAAGCCAAGCTTTACATCTGTCATCATTTCTGTAGGGTCATGATTAGTTTGCTGCCATTGATATAGACCAAAAAACCTCAAGCTCATACAATAGCTTATGGAGTGGACAGGTCTAATTTCACTGGGTTGAGCTCCGTAGAGACATTAATTTATTGCTTTGGTTTATGCTTATCCAAAGATTTGAAAACTAAAATAGAATCTGCAATGCTGTGCAGGACAAAAGGTCCCCATGGCTTTACTAAGGAATGGGGTGCCCAAACAAACAACGGGTTACATATACATACATTTGTCACCAAGTGTGGTTAGGCAAGCTTTATCTTAAAAAATAATGTTTTAAAAATACCTTTACATGTCAAATAAAAAACTAAATAAAAGTTACATTTTATAATTATTAAATGGTGTGAAAATACTCAAACACTTGTATATATACACAGTACCATACTCATAACAGGTATTGGTAGTGCAATACCCATTTCATCCAGGTGACTCTCTCTGAAACAGTACACACATGAAAACGTTTGATAATGCAAAGTAACTTGCATGTAAACAAATTATATCTAAAACACATCCTGTCCAACTTGGAAAACTGACAGTTGACTTCATCTTATAATAGGATATCTTTTATTATGGTTTTGCTCCACCTAGTGGATACAAGGTGTAATTTGCCCACTAATGGCGTCATCTGTGGTCGCTTCCCGCCCATGAGGCAATGTACAGGCCAAAGTCTCAAAATGATCGACTAGATTTCTATCCTAGTAGATCAAATTTTCTTAAAATGAGTTAACTGCATTTCTTTCTCATACAATTAACAAACCTAGGAAGTGTGTACAGTATACAAGTCTAAGAACCAAGCATTTATATAATTTACCTTCTACATACCATGGTTTACTTCATTGAAAAAACTTCTAAATTCATACTGGGGAAAAAAAAGAAAAGAAAACGCAAAATCTGGAAGTTTGACGTTTTATTTAGGTATCAGTGCCTTCTAAACCTAATCAGACCACCCCTTTCACATTTTCTGATTTGGAGTGTTACAGCCAAGTCTGTATACATATGTATTATGATGAGGTATATAGTTCCAGATATTAATAAAATGCCTACTGTCAAGCCGTCCACTGAGACACCCTGACAGGCCTACCCATCTACAGTATTTCCTCATCTGGACTGGTTACATGTCTGTCTACACACCTGGTGTGACTAGCTGATTGGTTAAGCAAGAGCAAACAAGATCTGTAGCTTTTTCCATTTATTTTATGTCTGTAACACAACAAAATGTGGGGAAAACGTAAACAGGGTCTGAATACTTTCTGAAGGCAATGTATGGTTATCTCCAAATGGGAAAAAACAAGAAAAAAAAAAGAAATATACATTCACAAGCAATTGTGAGTGTACAATATGGTCCAGTGTGCTCTACTCATTTCAAGTTTATTACAAAACAGCATTCTTGACCCCTGAAAGCAACTCAGTAATTTTTGAGTATTTTCAACAATAAAACAGTTAACATTTCTCATTTGCCTTGCTATCCCTACCTGTCTCAAAGAAAAGGAAACTGAAAATAAAGATTTAAAGAATGTTCCAAATCTCCAGAGTGGCCCAGCCACCATGAGGTCCATATACAAATCAAATAATAAATACAGGCATCCAAATGGGCTAAAACAGCAAATAATGTTGAAAATATATTCCTTATGAATACCCACAAGCATACACCTGACAGATTAATAGCTGTTCTAAACCCTTATATCTACTCTTTACAGTGCAACAGTGTGGCAGGCATTGGATAGCAGTGCTTTCATTTATAAAAAGAAATAAAAAAGAAAAAAAACACAAAAAAAAGAAAATTATATACAGCAACATGGAAAAAACAGTGGCTTCATTATTTGGTCCTCCGTTGATTATGGACAAACTGCTTTTAAAATGCTTTCTCAAATGAACAGTAGATTTTCTAAGCTTTATATTTAATAGTCTGTGAAAAGGAAAAAGGGTAGAACTGTTTTAATTAAAAGTGAGAATCAAAAAAGAACAGATATCAAAATAACTACAAGCTTGCCGTTTACAAAATTAATCTTGTTTACCACACAGTGCTTCAGCTCTCATAGCCTTATTAATGGCTGTGTGAGTGTGCAAATTTCTGTATTTGCTCATCTAACCACCTTTTACATTCCCCTAGTTACTATTGCACCGTGGGCTAATCTCTACCAGGGGTGTTGTCAATACCAGCTTGTTTAGCATGGCGACAACACACCTGGCACCATGTTTCGACACATAGGCCTGCATATCTTTGCTTTTATAATTGTTAGAAGAAGAAGCCTTCATCTACCATCACGCGTTACAGTGAGTACATTAACCAGTATCGAGGAGCAGATTGCGGTTGTGTCTCTTGCTCCGATGATGTTTACATATAGGTCAGATGTGTACCAGCTGAGTATCAGTATCAGCCAAAACCGTCACCTAGCCTGCCCTCCTTTAATAAGCCACATCTGGCTATCATCCATTATTATTTCTGCTTCTCTTGTCCCAAAAAGGATGGGAACAAATAGTTTATATTTCTGTAAATATCATCGACACATAATGGAGCTGCTAGGGATGTTTTCTTTGATGGAGTATGCATATAAGGGCATTGAATATGCCAATGTATTATTAGCCATGAATTTAGCAGGGTTTATGTTGGAAGAAGGATGACAGCTACACTTATGTCAAATTGTCAACAATCAAAGCAGGCTAACTTTTTCCACAAATGAAGAACAGGGTCTAGAGGATAACAGCCAAAGTGAAGAATGCTGGTATTAACCATATATATTTATGTTTTGAACTGGCAAAGGTGTTTACATAAGCCTGATTGAAAACCAAAAGGCTGCAAGCAACTACAATCCAAGATGTGTTCTTTGAGTTTGAGGTGCTACAACAAACAGTAGAGATGCTTCCCTCACCTTGTTATAACTGCGAACCTTCAGAGCCACCATGTGTATAACCACCTTTAGATTTCATCTGGGCCTGAACAAGATCCACCTAACGCAAGGATTAGAAATGTTAAGTGAAACATAGGAAATGAGAGGTTTGCCCAGCATTGTATTGGCTGCATCTTCAAAAAAATTAAAATAAAAGAGGAACTTACAGATGCCAGGCCCATGTCCCCAGACCCTACATGCGTGGTGTGAACAAAGTTTGTAGGCTCCCCGATCATAGTGCGGTCTATTCGTCGTCGTCTTTTCTGTAGATAATAGAAATGTGTGTTATAATGTACTGCAATCTCGATTGCTTACAATTACAATGTATTCTGAATTAATTAATTAATGTCGTATAAAAGAACAAAATGTACATTTCCTGAAGGGTTTACAAAAGGACACACAGAAAACCCCAGTTACATCCCCCCATTCCTTTCTTTTTGATTCCATAACATACATACATACATACACAGAGAGAGAGAGAGAGAGAGAGAGAGAGAGAGAGAGAGAGAGAGAGAGAGAGAGAGAGAGAGAGAGAGAGAGAGACAGTGGGTGCTATTGGAGGTTACGGACACTTGAGTAAATATTCTTATTGTCATTTTCTGCTATGACAACATTGAAACTTGGCCCTCCCATTCTATATGGCTCAATAATTGCTCAACAATAATAATAACAACAACAACAACAAAGTACATTTAAGGATATGCTATTATTTTGTGTTAATGCAATATCTGAATAAAATCTTGGGCTGCATACATCCCTGGCTCAGGAACTTCGCCTAATACTAGCAAAAAGAGGGAATACAATTTTTGGAGGACGAGTTGTTTTCATACTTACAGGTTGAGGCTGCTCTGCAATGCAGCAGCTGAAACACACCCAGAATTCAGTCATTCTGACGGCAAGAAAGCCACAGCCACTTCCCCTCTCTCTCGCTCGCTCTCTCTCTTTCTGTGTCTTCCTGTTTGCAATGTCACAAATATCACGGTAGATGCTAGACACTGGCTTTTCTGTGGCAATAAGCCAGAGCACAGGCAATGGTCCTCCAGCCCTAAGAAGACACTCCTATGGATATGAGCACAAGGAGGGGAAAGGCAAATGTTAAAAGACGTGCCACATTCCATATGCTATAATGTCACTGGCATGTTTAACACATTTTATCAGTTGTAGTTTAGTTTGGAGTAATGGCCATAGTATGTAACTGAGATTAACTACATTTAAGTCTGATGTTTCTTACTGCATTTTTGTGAGTTGATGTTCTTGCTGTCTTCTTTAACATTGTGGTAAAGGCCACGTTAAGAGACAATATAAAAATGAATAAACATAAATATTAATTAAATAATTATGTTTAAGAAATGTACTTGCCAAGTACAAATTTGTTTATGCCTCTAAACAATACCAATTACTACAAGTCTGTATGTGAATCTTCCCTTGGGAATAAAACTAATACAATCTGTCAGCATATTTCCCCCTATCACTACAACAACTTTAAAATTACAGTATAACATTAATATACACCACAGATAACTTACACGAGTTGATAAACTACACTGATGCTGATAAAAAAGTTTAGATTAAAGTTCAAATTCGCCAGTTGAATTAATAGAACGTGAAAATATCCTTACTAAATTGTCTAGTTCAATTAGTTCCCTATCGTGAATCTACAGTGTGGGGAAAATGATGGCCATACTAAAAACATGTTATCATAAAGAGCATAGGAAGGCACACGTACGGTATCGGTTTAATATCTAGGCCGAATTTCCTATAAGATGCCACTGTCGCTGACAATACTGGAAACATCGGTATTTCACCTCCAAAACACACCATTATCTCACGAAAGCGCATGTCTGCCAGGCTGAAACAATCACAGGATCCTAGTGCTGATCTTTGACTGCTACAATTCAAAAAGGATTTCAGTGTGTATTTAATTTCGTATACTGCGACGTACCGGTAATCGGAATTGACAATCAAATGAACGTTACGTAATTTTACCACTGCTTCTTGTTAAAATTCCAAAAGCATTTAGAGCAATTTTTCAAGCCGGTCATATGATTTATACACTTTAAATTACCAATGTTCTTCTGCCGATGACTGAATGAACGTTTATCTTGCCAACTGCAACCTAACGTTTGCTAACATAGCAAGCTGGCTAGCTACCATAGCATCAACCTGACAGCGTTAATCAAAATAACTAGTACGGTATGTGCATAAATTCGCTTCGTCGAGAAGACATGAGGCCAAAACAGTTGCGGGCGTATCGACGTATGTGTACGAGTGAAACGGTGTACCTTCTTTTATCGTATATGTTATTCTTAAATTAAAGCTTACCAGAACAGCGACCAACCAGACGAAGTAGAGAAGCTAATGTAGAGTAGACAAATTGCTAAAAAAAAAATAAAAACGCCTCTGCAATAGATGAGGAAATGCGCTTGCTGATCACGTAGATTCACCCGACCAGACTTCCGCCAAAAACGTTCACAACTTCCGCTTCGACCCACGTTGTTAGTTCGTTTGTTACTTTATTCATAAGTTCTTATATTTCTCCTCTTAAATCTGTATTTCATGCAACAAAGATGCGGCCTTTGACAGACGAAGAAACTAAGATTATGTTTGAGAAACTTTCAAAATAGTAAGTACTAAATAATACCCAGCTACACTAAACGTTAGCCAAACGTGTGGCCAGCGTGCTCATAGCATAACTACCGTACCTTTTCTCTTAACAGTATTGGGGAAAACATCAAACTTCTTGTGGATCGACCTGATGGTACCTATTGCTTCAGACTTCACAAAGACCGTGTCTACTATATGAGGTAACATAATATGAATTGGTATGACTGATTGGTCTGAAAGCAGCAGTACCCGCCTTATAGAATACCTGCCATAATCTAATACCGTATTGTACCTAAATTATGTCTACTACAGTGAGAGAATTCTAAAGTTGGCAACCAACTTTTCCCGTGACAAGCTTGTATCTGTGGGTACATGCTTTGGTAAGTTCACAAAGACACAGAAGTTCCGTCTGCACATCACGGCGCTGGATTTTCTAGCACCATATGCAAAGGTAAAAGCATTCAAACCTATGGTAGCCTGCTTATAAGACACATTGTAATTAAATTACAACATAACCCATATTTATTGGGCTGTCAATTTCTTCTTCGCCTAGCATTAAACGAGTTATATTTAATATTGTGATGCCTTGACTATAAGCAAATTAAAAGTGTATGTAAATATAGTATGACAACCAATCCTTTAGAAATTTGCCAAGATATGCCTATTTTAGAAACTGACATTTGCTGTAACATTAAGTTCAAGGTCTGGGTGAAACCTGGAACTGAGCAGTCCTTCCTCTATGGGAATCATGTAATGAAATCTGGGCTTGGGAGGATCACAGAGAACACAATGCAGTACCAGGGAGTTGTGGTCTATTCTATGGCAGATGTTCCCCTGGTAAGTCCAGACTGGTTTTATATAAAGAAACTGAACTGTGATGGCATAAATGTGAAATCAAGCCACCATTTATTTTCCCCTTCCACAGGGCTTTGGAGTGGCAGCAAAGTCAACCCAGGAGTGCAGGCGAGTGGACCCCATGAGCATTGTTGTATTCCATCAAGCAGATGTTGGAGAATACATCAGAAGTGAAGACACTCTAACATAGAATGTATCACAAGCTGGACTGACCCCCCCCTCGAATCTGCACAATGTAACCATCCCATTTAGATGAGAGAAAATGCCTTACGCAAGGGCAATTTCAGTGTCCTGTCCAGGAATGGAACAAGAAATCCTCTGCTCGAGTTCTTTGATCACCTGTACCTGACCAGCTACATCATTTTCTATTCGTAGGTTGCTGATAAGGAGAAACCTGCACACTCACTAAAGCTGTGTGAGAAATCTTAAAGTTGATTACATTTTTTTTAAATTCTGATTAAATGCCAACACATGTTTGTCAACCTGCATTCATTATGTCTACTATATCGAACTGCTTAATTCACAATATGAACTGAGAGAGGTTTGATGATGTGAAATAAAGATATCACACAAGTATACATTCAAAATATTTATTGGACAGAACAGCCCAAGGTATAAAGTCTGCCTAAACAAAAAGCACCACTTTACCCCACCTTCCAACACACCTCGTTTCTTTTACACTAAGTGTAGCTTCTTCATGGTTCTCCACCTGTCCTTGAGGTTGACACTTGTTCTGTCGTCAAAGGGGTACTCCGCCAGCATTTTGGACCATTTACCTAAACCACATTTTGCCACTGCCTCTCTCAACATCTGAGTCTCTTCGTCACTCCAGTACTGCAAAAGAACATTTTAGCATTTAATATGGCGTTCACTTCCAATACATTCTGGAAAAGGTGACATATGGAATGATTGGGGAGGGTGGGGGACTGCCTAAATCATCTCACCTTTTTAATGCCTGATCTTGAAATGCTGTTACCTCCTTTGTGTGCCACTTTAGAATTTGAGAGGAAAACAAAATTACTATATGAATAAATACTTCAATATACAATAGAATACATGTATCAAATACCTTTGACATTAGAGATGAACAATGATTCCTCTTCGCTCCAAGTCTCCTTTACCTCTATAGGTTCATTGGTGTATAGCAGTTTCCTTTGAACAAAAAGTAAATTGCTTCACCCAAAAATGTGATTACTTATGGCCACAGTATGAATCTTCTATTTACAATAGTGGTGAAAGACCAGAATCTGCAGGACACAAGTTTTCATTTTTGTAGTTTTAACTTAAAACGTAACGCTTGCCAGTGGAGAACAAGAGATAACTAAATGTAAATTATTTAATTCTATCTCAATTTGTACAAAGGCACAAGAGAAAATAAATTTAAGCTAAAAGGTTGTGGATAGGAGATAAATAATCCTATAAACAATACTGCCAAAATGAATGTGCTGCAGCAAGTAGTCTATCATTCATTGCAATAATGCATAAAATTTAATTCATGATGATCCTGGCCAAAAAAATTGTGAGACGATATCGCGATTCTTAATTATTACACTCTTCATATGGCACTAACATACTGAAATCACTTTAATACATTTTGTTAAACAATTGTTAATATGACATATGTACCGTATCTTTTTAGTGCGATTCTTTTTGTTTTCAAACCAGTAAACAAAATGGGCCAGCCGAGCCTTCAGCCATTGCATATATTGTCCCATCCCAAACAGCTCTAAATGTACCTTTTTTTTGTGGTAGCACCTTTATTGGAAACAGATGTCTGAGGAGTTGAGCACTTTTGAGTTGGAGCGGTGTCCGACGAAGAGTCTTCAATATGTATTTCACTATCATTTGTTGTGCTGCAAAAAAGGAACATGTTAAGTAACAACATCAATCTTTACTCTTATCTATATTTACAGATATTAATATTTTCGTTATACATGTAAAAAGTACAAGAGAATGTGCACCCTTTATTTTACATTTCTTGTTATGTGGGAGACAGTATATTATACTATATTACCCACCACAACTGCAAATTTACATTGCCACATTAAACATACCTGCAGTGGGAAGAGTCGATAATTCGTTTACGCACGTTTCGTACAGGGGTTTTTCTGGCATCCACAGAGCCAAGTGGGTCATCCTCACAATCTTCTGACAACACTGCTGTCTTTGTTGTGCTCCTGTAAAAGTGTACATGCTTGGTTAACGGAGAGTAGGGTTACTCAGTCAAACACTGCCACAACAAATGAGCTACTAAGGAATGGTGGGGATGTTTAATCCGCTTCAAGCTTCCCATGATAATCTCACACTGAAGTGTCTGCTCTTCAACTAGGGTACCATCCTCCCTTACTACATCTAATGGAGATTAGTTGCTTTAGCATTACTAGTCTGCATTAATCAATACAATAAATATATTTAAAAAAAAACAATGCTGTTAGAAGTAAAGTATGCTTTTGAAAAAGAAAAAAAAACTATGGAAGTCCCTCACTCCCTCGTGGATGAAAATGCAGACAGAATAACAGTGGTAGGGAAGTTCAGAGTCAAGGGTTTAACATAAAGCTCAGCACATTGCACAGGACAGAAAGAGAGGTAAGGTGGCACAATCTTAACATACTTTCTGGGCGTGAAGCCGGCCTGTCTGTCAGGCTTGTGTGTGGGTGTTTTTCTTCCCATGACTGGGCTCTGAAGGTCCCCTGGACTTGATGATGCCGGCTCCTGCCCCACCTCCTGTCTCTCATCTTCAGACACCAGCTCTTGGGAGGTTGTGGAGCACTGCGAGCTCAACTGGCTGTCTGGCTCCACTACCAGCTGGGCTACCGAATACTGCCGCCTGCTCCTCCGTGGACAGACTCCCTTCACGGGTGACCGTTTCCCGGAAGGTGCGGGGGCGTCTGTCGCCGGTGCCTGGTCTGCCGGAGAGGCCTCCATGGGACTGCCGGAGCCCATCTGAGGGGCCACGTTCTGATTCTGCTCCGTATCAGTAGCACCCCGCAACCGGCTGGGAGAGTTGTGCACAGAACGCGTGATCTGGTCTTCCCTCTCCACCTCCTGCTTAAGCTGGGCAAAAGTTTTCCCATCCGAGTCCCCAGCCATTGCAGTGTAGGCAGCCTCCAACCTACTCCTCTGAATCTGGTCAGTGCTGGACCAGTTAAAGCGGAACCTTTGTCAAAGACCAGAGCAACGGGTTATATTGCATTTACACATAACGATTTTCCACTTTTTGGGTCGATTACAAAAACGTTCTCAAAACACCCAAGCAAACTGATTCCCCTTTGCTTCGTCTTACTTCAGGCTATTGGTGCTAAATGGGAGGGGGGGGTTGAATGAAGTCCCCCAGCCCCATCCAACACACTGGATAAATAATAAAGTCACACGGAGGACGGACCTGACTGTGTTGTCTTGCAGATCACTAGATGAATCAGTTGACTCGTGTTCCTCTGGCTGAGGCTCTGACGCATTGTCTCCTTGCTCCAAGTTTCTTTTATCAATAAGTTGTGTTCCAGCCTGGTAGTGACACAACAATATGAAATATGATGAAGGTCAATGTGCCTGGCCAATGACAAAGTCATTATAGAATGTTGAAATAGATTACATGGATACATGAAAGCATACCATAACACAGGTCAGTGCCATTTCAATCGGCACTTCAATTTAGGTCTATACATTGTCAAACATACCTTGTAAAGAAACGGGACAGAGGGGGGGTAGATGCCCTCACAAAATCGTACCATGTCTTGTTTAAACTGTTGGTAGGTGGTGCGCTCAAGAATCTCATGGGTTTTACTCTTCTGGTTGACCAGACCCATGAATATAGCTTTCTGTAGAAAACACATTGTATGTAAACAGTAGTATCTAAATACATTTAAATTTGGGCAAGCAAGACTAGAGCTGTTTCTTCATAGTTTATAGCATAGTTGTTTCACTATACATTTATAGAAGCGCCTTTCATGAAGCCAGAAAAAAAAAAAAAGCGAGCCTGCACAAGTCAGTTTTTGTGTTTGATGGACTGGCAATGACGTTGGCCAAACTCACAGGGTAACGTCTGTTTTTTTGAGTAGGCCACAGAGGGCCTTGGAGGTGAGCAGCAGAATCCAGAACCTAAGAGGGAGCCAATGAATGTAGCGCAGTGTAGGGGTTGTGTGTTCCCAGGGTTCCAAGGTCCTTGGCAGCTGAGCTGTAGACTAGACTCTAGAGCAGGTGTGGGCAATTATTTTCACTTGGGGGCCACATTGAGAATGTCAGAGAACTTTACAGGCCACATTACATTTTCACCCAACATGCTAAAACATTTTAAAATAAAACACAAAATACTTATATAATAAAAATTCCTATGAAACACCTTTTTCATAATCGAACGTAACAGTGCACTTTAACCTAGCATATTTGTTTTATGCAGCCGTAAATAAAGTAACATTCTGCAGAGCTCCTCAAGTAATTTAATGTTGTAATATTATTTTGTTAATATTTTGATGTACCGGGGTGGGCCGTGTAGAATGTCTCACAGGGCCACATCTGGCCCCCAAGCCTGACTTTGTCCAGGCCTGCTCTAGGGCCTGTTCAGGGCATTACAATAGGACATGAAACCTACCTGGTGCATGACCCATTTAGCTATTTACAATTGCAGTAATTGTTAAGTCACTTTGAATAAAAGCTAACTCTAAACTATAGATCTAAACTAAACTATAGATCATGAAGCTACTGTATATTCTTTTTCGCAATAGGTTGAAAGGAAAAAAGGTTTTAGAATTATGAATGTGAGTGTCAATATATGAATTTCAACACAAAACGAACTCATGCTCTCCCATTAAGATACCTCACCTTGCCGACCATTCCTTTAGGGAAGTGTTTCTTCAGCACTTGTTTTGCCTTTTCAAAATCGTTGTTCTTTATACAAATTACAACCAGCTATGTAACAAAAGAAAGAAAAAATATGTGTCACTTGAAAAAACCCACAACAGTGTAAAAGTAGTCATTGCAAATATAATACTATTAATAATTATACCAAACATACATGCTTCACTCACCATCTCTGCAACTGCAGATTGTATTTTATCAAGATCTTCCCGAGGGATGTTACTATCCTCACCCATAAGTATGAGCACATTCATGGCAGACTCCAGTGGAGTGATGGACACATCAGAGTCAAACGTAAAATCTGATGACATCAAGACCAACAACATTGTTACAGACAATGCCCGCTCAGATAGCAATGCAGGCAACTAACAATAAGGTATGTTGTCTAGCAAATCACTGGTTCTGACGCACAATCTGGTGTATAGAAAATTTTGATTTTAAGTTGGAGCACTATTTCACCTAGTCTGTCGCCATCATTTATCCGTGAAAGAAACTGCAGCACTTTTATTCTTTTATTGATGACATCCGTGGATTCCATGGGCCGGGACAATAAACCTGTTATTTACAAACATAACATTGACTGTCATGGATTTGCTTTAAGTCAGGAAATATCATGTGCGATGAGCATTGTCCGATTCTCGTTCTGTCCACCAGTGAAGAGTTCAAATTCCATAGCAGTTGACTTGCTTACGAAGTTGTAATGTTTTTTGGGACTAAAAACGAACGTTGAGACTAGATAAACGTTATAGCTTTGCATGGTCAATACGATTACCGTACTTGTACCGTACCCAGGCTATCCGTGAAGCTATCCAACAAGCTAACTCACAACTAGCAATGTTTTAATACTCACTGTCAAGTACATCTCTAATTCCACAGAAATCAGAGTACTTGTCATTTTTGAATGCGTCTATGGCTAAAAAGACATAGTAATCAAACAACCAGCGGTTGACAATGCCTTCAATATCAAGTTCTTTGTTTTTCTCTATATTGTTTGCCGCCATCTCCACATGCCAGATAGAGAAAGCGTACTTTGTGCTGACCCGCCCCTTTTTCTGGCAGCCAATCACACTATGTCCCCTTCTTCACTTGTGTTCTATCTTGGTGGAGGACACGCATGCACTTGGACTGTATATTGCCCCCTACAGTCTATGTGTGCTAAATTGTTACGTCGTTGTTGCATGGAGAGTTCTTGGTGAACGTGAACAGTAGTAACCTACCACTTACTACCTGTCACGCACACAAAATATTCCAAAAACATAACATATCGGATCCATTTGTGTTCTTTGTTAGCCTAAGGAACTAAAGCAGGCACTACATCACCTATATTTTCAATATCCCAATCCAACATCACAATCTCACTCAAGATCATAAATCAAATAACTATTTAACAAGGAATCTGCAACAAACTTCTGGATGAAGGATCAGAAGTACAAGTTTATTTGCATTTTATTATGTTTAAATACATATTATTTGCTTCAAGACAATAAGAACAATAACGTTTGTGGTCACATTATGAAAAACATCAGTTCAGTTTTAAACAAATCAAATTTATTATACAAAAGTGAACATGACAAAGACAATTTAGTAGACATAAAAAAAAGACATATTCCATGTATATATTGTTAATAAGTAGACTAAGTAGACTGTATACTTTGTAAATCTTATTGATTTTGTGTACTTAGATTCTCTAAATCATCATAATGGATTAATGGATTCAAACACTGCACATTAATTTAATTTATAATGTATTGATACAATTTACTATTCCTCAAGGAAAATAAGATATTCTAAAGTATATTACAAAAGGTTGATAATACAAAATGATGGCAAAGAAACTATTTTGCTTAATAGCATTGCTATTTGCTTGCTTAAAATTAGCCAAATTGGTCTTAGCAAAAACCAATCAACAATTTATTTAATAAATATTTGTTTATATCTTCTGTAAATACCTTCCCTTAACAGGGGGTCAAAACATCTACCATCCAATAAACCTGCTTCAGCTAAACATTGGCATTATATATGGTTCATTGTAATAAACAATACTATCCATTATATAGTGTGGTAATTTCCCAGTTTTAAAATTTCTGAGCAAATCACCGTAGTCTGGTTGCAAAACTGAAGAGAGATGTCTTAACTTTCACTTTGTGTGATTGCAGTAAAATATATTCAACCTTTGTTCCAATTTAAATGTTCATATCTGTAAATTAACTTTAGTGATTTAAATATTCTTATACAAATAAAAAGCAGCAATCATTTCACATAAAATTTCAATGACCACGTTTCAACTGAATGAAACATGCTATTTATGCTTTTCAATATAGTATCAGAAAAAAATTATACACAATTGATTAAATTCAGCCCTAGAAAATATTTGCAGTAAATAATGTTTCACGGCATGTAAACCCAGTATTGAAAAGGTCCCCCGACATTGTCAGCAAGCCTTCAGTGTTGTCCCTGTGTTCCTACAAAATAAAAGTAACAAGGTTTTACATTCTATTCACAGCATTCTTTTAAAAACATTTAATCTTATAATACAACACTTCAGATTATCGAATCTCATACAGTATTGAGTAGAAATAGTTATTTTCTCCTACGAACCATAGATGCTAAGAGACAGCAATATATATTTAAATATGACAGCAATGTGACTTCAATACTTCAAAGAAAGGACATATCTATTTGTAGTGTGAAGCAGGAGTTAGAGGACATTTAAGGGGGTCATGTTAATCTATCTTTATCCTCAATCTCAAGTCAAATATTATATATGTAATTACAGGCCCAATCATTGATGACATAAAATATAATATGAAATAAATATGAAATAGAAAACTGCTTCCAGCTACAGGGGAAAAGTCAAAGTCATAGAGAATAATATCTTGCTCTTCGATGTGTTCATACTTTACATACATAATTGCAGTGACCCTGTCATGTATTTCACTTAGTCAGGCCCAGACGGCAGAGCAGCATTCGCAGCTCAATAAGGCCTCAAAGCATGCAAAACAAGGTTGCATTTGTATTCAATATATTTTCTTTCACTACACCACGAGATGACCAGAAAAGAGCCACTCCAATCCACTATGCTTGGTTGAGCATCGAGTTTGTATTTCCTGCCCCAATTCCATCAAGAATTAAAATTGGTGTTTGGTGACTGGACTGAAACAGAAATACTCAAATTGGACATGGAACTGTATTACAATTCTCAAAGCACTTCCGTGGTGATATGAGAGACATGGTGGTTGCCAATTCTGCCTCTGAATTCTTATCCTCTAGGATGGCAGACGATGAACCTCATATGCAAAAATATAAAATCACATCTAACAGAGCAGCTGCCATGACAATATAGAACTTTATTAAGTTAACTTTTTTTAACCAACCTTTGGGTGCATTAAGATTTTCAGTTAAGTGGAAACTGGAAAAGCAATTAAGTTTATGCTCATCAATATATGATCTAATTTCAAGTCACACAGATATAAATCCCAGTATTAGTTCCTAACAGCATGTGCTTTGATTTATTGATAAGTGGGCATGCCAGGTTGGATAATTGTTTCTTTTGTCAATTACCATTTTAAATATAGCTTGACATTGTCAGCCTAACTTTTCAGACAAAAATGTTGCTATTTACCAGAAATGGAAATGCCACTGAAAACTAAACACAGCAAAGGCAAAAATAGATGCAATGCTTTGAGGCCTCGATACATTTTTACCTGCTAATTCAAATTTGAAGTTCAAACTTCTACCATAAAGAGAGCTGGAGACCTGAAGTTGTAATCAATTATTAAATAAACTCTGGTATTTCCAGCAGCCAAAGTGGTTATTAAGCCTGATTGAATTTAAAAACCGTGCAGACATAACACATAACACACAAAACAGAAAGCGTGCACAAAGAGAGATTGGATTCAGCAATGAAGGGAAAACAAGGAGACCGGGGAAAATAGGCATGGGTGGGTGCGTATATAATTTAAAAAAAAAGTATGTACATTTTCATCCTATTATTTATCATAATATATGCCTGCAGTGTTATAGTGTGACAAGTGAAATTAAATGACGAGTTAACTTTTCTATGAGAATTATTACAGTCCATGAGATGGAAGCAATAGAAAAACAAGACCACTGAACTTAAATGAGGACTGTGTTCACAGTTGCTGCCTGTAAATGTATAGAAAGACATCAAACTGACAGGAGAGCAGAATGAAGATGTTTCACATATAAATCCAAGTCTGACGTACAGTGTGTTCCAGTTTCAGATGTCTTTCTCCTGCAAGTGCCATCAATGCGACGAGGAAGGGCCTCATCTGTAGAGCACAGGGATACACGTCGTCTCCAAAACACTATGGGTTTTAGATCTGCACAGCCTGTTTGAGACAACCTGTGCATGTCTTTTGCTGAAGCAATGCAGTGCAAACATCGCCAATGACTGTCAGGATGGTTCTTGACTCAAGCACGAAAGGCAGCTTATTCCAAAACACAAAACTCCAGTTCCATCAGCACGTGTGGCAGAGCACAACAGTTCCAGCATTGGTAGTATTGCACAGTGCTATTGGCTACAGTACCCTCCGTATTAGCGTCCCCCTTACCCCCTGAGAGGGAAGGGGGAGGGGAAGGAGGAAGGGGGAGGGGGGGGAGAGACGAGATAGTCAATTACATCCACGGCCGTGCTCTCAAACGGAGAACTCTGCCCCGCCACGGCGGCCGCGGCGGCGCACTCGCAGGCCGGTGAAGGGGTTGCACCACAGCAAAGACGGCGAGCCCCCGAACACAGCCTCCATGCCATCCCAGCGCACGCGACGCTCCCATGTGGGCTTCTCGTTTTTAAGACGTTCAATCTCCTGCAAGACACATCAGTAAGGCTCCTTAAGTAAGGAGGAAAAAATACAGTGAACGACACGCGAGAAGCCCTACCGTTGCACGTCCAGCATATTGGTTTCGAGATGTCCTAAAAGTAGTTCTACTAAATTTAAAAGATGTCTATTCGTCTATAAATGTCTATTCAATTGTAAATAAAAAGTTTCAATCTAATCTTTGTGTGTTCCGGATGTCGGGGAAATCGGGTGTGTTCGAGAACGAGAGACAACAGCAAAAACAAGCCTAAAGTAAAGACGGAAACAGGCGCTACAATTATACATGACCCTTTGAAAGAACCATTTACGATACACAGATGGGCACGTACGCACACGTGACACTTCGCTAGAAGACGAGCACAGTGCCCGACATACGGTATTCTCTTGAGCTAGTTTTGTTCAACAAGCTGCTGTGATGCGGCAGGGAATGCTCACCGTCTCGTCATTGCAGATGGAGTGGATTTGCGTGCCGAACATGACAGCTGTGAAGGTGAGGAACAGGACAGCTTCCAGACAGAGGAAGATGAGCAGTAACACAGACACTCCTGGAGAGAAGTCACTGCACTCTTATGACAAACAAGGGAGGAAACAAGATTTATTTTGTCACACAAAAACAATACAGACGTGCTGAAGCCTGACAAACCCCTCTACGTGTACTCATTGCATGCCGCTTTGGATTATAGTCTCATGACTCATGATGTACCCTTATAAATTGGCCACAAGGGAGAAGGAAGAGATCAATGGGGCTTTGTCACAAGTCTGCAGCATGCCACTAATAATGATCTTTATCAAGTAGCTAGGCTACTCTTAACCATTTTCCCTTATTTGTACTTGTGTGTCCTAGGTTTCCTAGGTTTCCATCGCCCAATGGACACTGCATGCCCATCACAGGTGGCTTATCTTATTACACTGAAATATGTTTCGCTTGGCCAGTCTGTGTGAACCTCCAGATCCATCTGGAAACAAAACAACTATTGAAATACGCAGGCAATACAGAAACCTTACCATTCCACTGGACTTTAACACAGGTGAAGAAGTGCATACCACTAAGACCCAGAGCGTGAGCTGAAATCAAAGCTATATACATCTGCAGAGAGATCAGAGAGGGAGGGGGTTAAAAGACGTTTTCACATCCTCACTGCACTTCAATATTTTAGCCCAATCGCATTACTATATGTTTGAAGCTGCATATACGAGATATACAGTTACCGTACAGTATATAAATTACACAAACATACAAACACACAACCACACAACATTATGCTAGTTATCGTTCCATGCTAAAAAGGTTTTAATGAGGTCATAAACAGCAAGGTGGTGGTGTTGTCAAAACATGCTATATCTATCTTCACAGCCAGTGTGCTGTGAATGTAGTATCTAATGGCTGAACGTTGTACTTTGGCTGGTTTAGCATGAGTGACCGTCCATCACTGGCAGCCATGCCTGGAGTATGTTTTGGATGCAATAAAACTCATTGAACTGTTGAACTGAAACCAATAGATTAATTTAAAACAGCACGTGAAACTAATGCAAAGAATCGCCTGGGGTTATGCTAATGCAGGCACACGAGGTAATGAATATTAATAAGGTATTGGACAGCTAATCTTGCTACCCTGTTAAATTCAAAACTCCAGAAGTAAGGCCATTAATGAGACCTAACCCTAACTGTAATTGGTCCCAATCCCATCACATAACTTCCAAGCGTCCTGCTATTGCAAAGCATACTTACTCCAGCTCCAAGATGTTTGAGGTTAGAAATAGTAAGCTATTTTCAATTATGACGTTGAAAAATGTTCAGTCAAAAGGGAAATTAAGATACACTTGGTTCTCAACAGGGACATCCAACTACTCACAGTGAACAGCACAAAGAATCTCTGATTCTTCTCTCCCACACAGTTGTTCACCCATGGACAGTGGTGATCCATCTTCCGGATACATCTCTTACAGATGCTGCAGACAGAAACAGCAGTATAGTGAGCTAGTCTCTCTCCCAATGCCGTAGCTACCCCGTGTATGGCATGTAATGACGCAGAAATGTCCAAGACTGGTGCATGCAGACCTAAAATGTACATTGGCAAAAAGGCCTGACAACAGTTGTTTCCTCCAACTGGGCGTAAACCTCTGATTTTTAAACCTTTGGACAGTATATAAGTGTTTCTTGACCTGCAATGGTGCGCCCTCTCTGGCTTGATGCTGCAGCACTTGGGACACTTGTAGATGACCTCTCCTGGTTTCAGCTGCAGGCTCTCCATGTACTCCTTGGTGGCATTGCCCTTAGGAACGGCACCCTGAGGAATGGCCATTAATGTAGTATCTAATGGGCTGTGTACAGTATTCCGGCTATGGCGTCATCTTATCTAATTTCCGAAATCGCCAAGAACAAGCCTAAACAAAAATGCTAAGAATGCCCACTACGGATGTTTTTAATTCTGTTACATTTAGTGTTAGGTGAGAGTTAATACAATTGTTTGGCACGTGAAAACCAATTACTGCTGAGCATTGTGTGTAGTGCACGTCATCACGCACGTGACATAGCCAATTGTGTTCTATATTCTTTCTGCTCTGCTTGAATACAATGAGCTGACAACTGCTCTCTGAACGTCAGTGACAGATGCTGTGTGTAGCGTATGGAAATATGGGAAATGTGTTTGAAAATCATAACACCGTGATTGAAAACGATAATATCGCGATGTATATGAGCGTCAGGTGTCCTCGCTCAGGGACACCTCCACACTTGGCTGGGAGGAGGCAACAGGATCCCAACCTTGGTTTGTTCCTATATCACGTACCCACCGAGCCACTGCCGCCCCAAGAGAGACTTGCGTCTCCGGGGCAAACCGCTATGTCCGCCGCCCAGTGGCCACTCACCGGGTCGGTCAGCATGGTGCGTAGGTGCGAGGCCAGCGCCAGCACGGCCAGGCAGTTGAACGCGGCCCCGTTCAGCAGGGAGTACCAGAAGCTCTTGGAGGGCAGCAGCATGACGAAGTTCACCACGAACTCCGCGTACAGCACCAGGAACCAGGTCATGCCAGCGCACACCAGGCCGCAGCTGTCCTGGATGAACCACAGCGAGCGGCTGCCGGCGGCGTGGCCGTCGTGGGGGCTGCCCACGATGACCCCCGTGCCCAGGCTGCCCGCCTCGGGGTCTCCACCGGCTGACAGCAGCGGGTGGTGCTGCTCCATGTCTCGCAGTCGGTGGGATGAAGGCTGCATTGTGTACTAGAATGGGGAAGGGTTGGGGTGAGAAATGGGTGATGGTGGCGGGCGGGGCAGATGTTTATTTTCAATGGGTTAAAGAAGCTGTGGATAGGACTCATAGGACTTTAGATCTATAAATGTAGTGCAATTTGTTGCAAATGCCATAGATAGATAGATATTCGTCAGCCAGCAGTGGGTGAAGTTCAATATTCAATACTTCCTTGCCAAGCAAGTACTTTGCTAATAATTTGGTGAAGTGCTCGTTACTAACAGTAACACATACAGTAAGTAAACACCTGAATTCTCTGTGAGAATATCTGATCTGGTTGATAGCCTCCCGCTTCCATATAAATCAGATTTTGCCAGCTACTAAGATTCTGATCAATCGGGGCCCGTTCCCAGATTGGTCCAGCAAATCTGCCTTGCCTGTCAATCACATGAATGCTAAATGTATATTACGCCCCCCCAAAAAAAGTTCTTAACTGATATATGGTATAGTAAACATGTCTCCAACAAAATAGACTACTTCTAATGTATGACTCTAAAATGTCATTAAATCTGACTACCCAGATTCATTACAAGTTATTTATTCATTAATTTAAACAGATACTTCAGAGAATGACTTTGAATTGAAACGTTTTGCAAATATGAATTGAATACACCACATTATACACTTGAATGCCACGTCACAATAGCAACAACACATGTCTGTGATAGATTACATTTGAGGTGGTGGCTGAACACTGCCACACACAAACACTAGCCAAGAGTATTACATCTTATAACCAACCAGAAAGAACATTACAGAAGTTTAAAATAAATCTCAACTCCAAAAAGGGCTTTATTTATTTATGGGACCATAAAGTGACTGGAGGATGTATCTGCTTTTTCGTTTACGTCAAGGGCAGGACTACACAACAGTATTATGTTGGCAGTATTGTAAAAGACCATGACCGCTGCATCGAGATAAATCGATGGTCGCCCTAGTCCCTTAAGGAAACTGATCCGGGGGCTGAGATGGCTAAATGTGAAGAATACAAGCTAGGCCTATTTATAAAATACTGCAGTCCCAGTTACCTCCTGCAGGTAAGCTTCATGGTGACCTGCTGTGTTCACAATGAATACTGCAAACCAATCAAATATGCTGCAGCTAATTAACACAGAAGATCGCAGTATTGCAAAAGTTGCACTGGCGGTGAAACATACTCCAATTTGGCATTTGGAACTGGTATACTAGCCTGGCGCTGCCCGACTATTGCTATCAGCTCTTATCTGTTTAAATGAGATTATAGTCTGGAAACCCTGTTTCCATGTTTTGTGTTTTCACAGCCACCCCGCTGGCGATCCAATTAGGTGAGATGATGCTGAACAATAATAATAAAGCATAGCCAGACCATATTCACAAAGGTAAATGGGGTCTGGTTGCACCAAGCTACTGCATACATCCAGATCAGCACCAAATGCCGATCAAGGCATTCAACATGAAGCAGGCCAAATGTGTAGCTTAGGCAACTAAACTAAAATTATATACAAGCAATTGGTTCACTAGTACACACAAGGTTCTCTTGTGGCTATTTCGGTCATGTTTCCATTTGAAACTCAGAGTACGCTACATGCCCCTGAGCCCCTCTCACTCCTCATATATATTGCAATAAAAGACTGATTCATTTTATAGACACACAATACCTCATAAAAGGACAAAGGCATGCATATATATATATATATATATATATATATATATATATATATATATATATATA
>JAODLL010018337.1:0-52978 GCA_026546735.1 Forbesichthys agassizii | reverse complement strand
AGAGAGAGAGAGAGAGAGAGAGAGAGAGAGAGAGAGAGAGAGAGAGAGAGAGAGAGAGAGAGAGAGAGAGAGGGAACAAACGTGGTTGGATCAATGCAGGTTATTTATAGCACCTTGTTAGAATGCACCAAGGAGACATGATTATTAAGTGACTGATGAGATTAGCATTTGAAAATTTGTTTAAAATGACATTTAGGAAGCTTGAGCTGAAGTCAATGGAAAAACTGTCGTTTGTTAATGTGTTTACCGCAAACGAATCACACATTTAAATGAATGATCCGTGTCAATAAGGGACCCTGTTCCACTCCCCTGTTAACTGGCAACGCATGTCACCAGAGGATCTTAAAAATAGAAGCTAGGAGCAATGTGAAAGGTACCACGTTGGAGCTGAAGAGACAGCTACGCTACCTACGCTACCAAACACACAAACAGATAGCATGAAACCTCGATTTGGAACATCTCCAGCCCCTCTTGCTTGATGGAGCAGGAGCTTTTTGCCAGAACCTGCCGTGGTAGGGGTCGTCAAGGACGTCTGCCTTGATCACACATGTGCGCTCACACATGTAACAGATTGTGTTGTTTGTTCAAGTGTTGTTGTTACGCGTGCATATTATCCTATTTATTATTTTTCATTACAGCCTGACATCCACATCCTTGAGTTGACAACCCACACTGCCATGTGGTCTGCAAACCCCTAAGAGACTAACACAAAATCCATCCACACCGCGGCAAGGACCATGGCAGGCTTTTCTTCTGGAAGGAATGCTCAGAGTGACGAGTAAAGGGGATTAGTGGCCAATGTGTGTTGGTGATATCTGTGAAGGCATCCTGCTAGCTTTATGTGGGCTTGACTGTTCACAGTGCAACATTGAGCTGTGTCTTTGAAGGGGGAGCTGCTAAATGTCATTTGTCATCCCACAGATGTCAATGGCATGATGGGCAATGGATTCTAAATGCTGTGAATGCTTTAATCTGGTGGCCATCTGGGACTGATAAACATTTTGTGTGAAAATGTTAATAGGGCCGACTTGACACAGTTAATGCATCATAAGCTCATACTGTACATTGGATGAAAGCAGGTGGCTATAGACAAATGTGACAAACAGCATGTGCAGTGTTAAAATCCATAACCCTCATGTATGAAGTTCTAGTTTGACATAATCAGAAGTTCAGAACTATTGCATACTTCTAAGCCATCAGAAAGCAATACAACCCTAAGATAGTGAAACATATTCTGAATATTGCTGAAAACTGTTAATTTACCTATACCTACTGTATATTTGATTGAAATCTCTGCTCAGTCTCCTTGACTATACTTTTCACAATTATTTTGTAAAGTATGTTATATGTCTAATATATCTTAATCAAATGTTTTTATATTAGGCTGTGTCTTTGTATTGGTAAGATGTCCTTGATTGTCTTGAAAGGCATCCTTAAATAATACAATGTATTGTTACTATTATAATAATTGTATTAATATTATTAAGGGCCTAGCCACGAAGTGCCTTATTGTAATTGTACGTTTTTTTCTTATTATGTAATTGAAGTCAATGGAAACCCCTAGAACCGTGTGGTAAAAAGTGAATTTTGGCACACATGTAGCATAGGGTCTCACCATCTCTGACACGTATTTTGGTGGGGTCACCTCAAAAGGTCAAAGGTCAGGCTAAGGTCAAAAATGTGCCTATTTTGGACTTACGTATCTGCTCATAACTTTTGCCTTGTGCGATGGTATCCCCTGATTCCCTAGAGCCTCCTGAATATAACGCACTAAGTGGCGTCAAAATGCATCATCTTAGATTTTGAATTTTATGAAAAAACTTTGATTGATAGACATTCTTAAAGTTACTTTCTTGGATTTTTTATTTAAAAAAATGTTACTTAGCAACCGGCTGTCAAAGTTGACGGCGAAGCCGCCAAACAGGATATTGGCCTGTATCCTAGCTGTGCTTCAACCGATGGGCATGAAACTCAATGTGACTTTTCTCTACTCTGCCTTGAGCTTAAACACAAAGAATATTATCAATACCACCCACCGACGTTGAACAGCGCCTCCTTAATAACTTTGGTGCTCACGATTCACGTTTCTGCTAATAACTTTTGAAATCTTTAACTGATTCTCAAAAATGTAATATCATTAGATTCCTCAGGACCTCCCAAACCTAACCATGTGACGTAACAATGCGTCTACTTACATTTTCCATTATCATGAATAATATAATAAAACTTATTTCTCTCTCAAATATTGTCTAACTGTGAAAATTGGTATAGGTGTTCTATGGGTCAAGCCTCATAAAGTTACTTTTGTGGATTTTAGATTTTTTAAACGGTTGCGTAATGACAGGCTTTGAAAGTCGGTGGTAAAGCCTCATAACAGGAAGTGGAGGTATTTTTGCTCCACTTTGACCGATTCAATCCAAACTTAACGGGTATGCTGGTGGGGGTCATTCTAGGCTGGCTGATGGATATTGTGCCACTGGCGGGTATCTTTGGTGCCTGTGCATCCTCTGATTAGGCAAGGCCTGGTCAAGGCTGCTTGCAGCTATATGTGTAGCACTACAATAATGCATATGATTAGTACTTCTATATAGTGCATATGCTATTGAGAGCCCCCACACATATACTGCAGTGTACATACACACCCACAGTAGCTACAACCCTGCCCCTAGAAATCTCTTTGTCCACAATTTAAACAATACAGTAAAGACTTGTAGAGGTAATTATGTCTGGCCTACCTATGTCTATCCGGCAATCCTGCTTACCAGACAGCCAGTCTGATATCATATTTGACCTGCTCAAAGCCACATCCGTCTTTTCCCCCCCTAGGTGTTCACATTCTCCCAATTATGCTAATGTCTCTGTCTCCTCGGTACAGACGCGCATGGGAAGATTCCAAAGCTTCCACCAGCTTCAGGACAACTGTGGGCATGTCTCGATTTTGGTGTCTGCTGACACCTGGCTGCATGCGCGAGAAAGGTGATACACACCGTATGAACCTGTTCCATTATTTGTCCATGGTGCCCACGTCAGCCTAGGAAAATATCTGTAATCCCAGTTTGTGTGTTATGTGTACCAGTCATAGGGCCAAACGCCTATGCATATAGGCAAACATTTGGCAAAAATGTGACTTTCTATTTAGCCTAGTTGATGGAAATAGAACGGGTGGGGGCGTGAAGATGATGCACTGCTCTGCGCTTACTGGCTGCAGATATTCCACAGGGCAGGAGACGACACTACTGACGACTCTATTTGGACAAACTATTTAACAGAGGGTTGGTAGTTTGTAGCAATTGTAGTTTGCATGTACAGTATGGATTGAAAAAAAAATAATGCTCTGGCTCAGCGTGCAGATTCTCTATCCAGCTTAATGTACGGCATAGAAAATGCATGTGTGCAATTTACACACTGTTGACAAAGAATCAGTGTCACAGTGTTGTTAGTAGGCTACAGTATATGGCCTGACAATTTGGGCCTACCACCCTGACTTCACTCTGTAAATGAATGATTTATGTTTGTGCGCATGCACATTAATTACCAATGTGCTAATGTTACCAAACAACGCCACACATAAGCATAATCTATGTCATCTGAGTTTCTGATTTTGAATCTGAATTTCTATTAACACAAAATACTACTAATACTATTAAGAGACTAACTAGCACCAACTGCATCGGGAATCCGGAGACTGAACACTGTGTGTTCTGCCTCAAATTTTGTGTTGACTAAATCAATTGTGTTTGGACTGGCCAAAATGTGTGTCTTTAGCCTTTAAAGGCAGGGTCAGCGGTGTTGTGCCGAAAAGGTATCCTCAGCCGAACATTAATTGGAAAATGTATTGAATTGAGTTTAAATTGTGTTTTCACTTTATATAGATAGAATAAATATTATACTGGTAACAATGATTAGATTGGTTATAATATAGCACTGTGTGTGCTCTCGTGGGCAGAAATCAATTTTTAACAGACCACTTTTTAGCAGATCACTTCTTGGCATCACACCTGTAGATGCTGTAAAACGCTGTTCTTGTCAATTTAATCTAGCCTACAGCTTGATGTATTGGATTTTTTAGTTGATATGTGGTTTATATTTTATTTTGGAAAGAGGATTTGACAACATAAAGACAAGATGGATTATTTGGATGCTGGTTTGAACACGAGAATGCTGACTGGATTTGGCAGCCAGGTGTTAGCAGGTAGGCTAGGCTACTAAACCAGTAGCATTAAAATAATGCACATTGACTCTCAAACACATTGTGTGCTTATTTCTGCAATGAAGGCATCGCCATCAGAATTTAGGCTGTTAAAGGACAGTAAGTGATTTAGCTATGGAATTGTAGGCTGTTGAAAGACTAGTAGGCTAATAACTTGCATTGGAGCAGGATAAATACTGAGCTGAATCGAACGCTCTCTACGCTTTTATAACCTCATGGTGTTACAGGGAGAGGTATGCAAATTGGGGGACCATCTACTTATCTAGTCCCACGGTTCTGGCCCCCAATAAAATATCCTGAACAGAGAAATTATGAAATACAGTTTAACGGTCTAACTCTACAATACAATACTACACAGTTAACAGTTAGTTAATAGTTAACATGTTTAAAGGAATGGATTTCTAACATATATACAGTATTTCCAAGTAAATCTCTGTATTTGCTTTGCATGATTATTAACTTCAAGCTCAAAACAAAACAATATTCCTCCGCGGCGCAGCTCCACACATTGAAACGTATTTCAAAGCAAAGCGGCTGTTTGTGTTCCTATTTACGGAGCCACGGCTGTGTTTGAAGTACCGGATACCTTTTTCAGCACACACAGAGAATGCTAAGCTGGAGAAATGCCAGAATATATTTGGTAGACATTAGCTTACAATTATCTTGCAATATCTGACTTTACCTTTAATGATACATCTGGAATTATACATCTCAATTTGCCACCTCTGTCTCTGTTTTAATTGTTTACACGTGCCAACCGTGAATATCTAGCTTAACCTGGACCTGCCCACAAGCAATATACTGTATTTTCACCCTCATGATTATTATCCTATCCTACCATATTCCCTTGGTCACATTTTAATCAAGTAATTTGCCGCCCATAGAACATAATAGAAAAAACAACAGGAATATTATGTTACCCTCTGTTTACTTTTTTAATTGCAGCCAGACCAGTTCACATAAATCATGTCTGCACTGACCCTCAACACTCTCAGCTCAAGGCACAAAAGTAATCAGCGCTGCTCCACGAGATGTGTCCATATTTAACTAGCGCGCACATGCCGTTATGCAACTAGAATATAGTCTCCATTGCATTTCATCCCCGGCAGACGCTTAATCCTGAGGCTAAGCAAACTCTTCTCCTAATGCCTCCATGCTGCTTTGACAACACAAGGAAGAAGGATGGGGAGAAGATAAGAAAAGAAACGGAAACAGACTTCAGAGACAGTGAAACGCATAATCAAACTAAATGAGAGAATAAAAATAACAAAAAATAAACCAGATTGTCAGAATTCAGATGGAAATATTTATAGATAGCTAGGTTTCTGAGATTATTCACGCTACACTGAGCACATGGTGCGCTACTGCTACTGCAGTTAAATATTAACCCTCAAGCATTTGTGACGGTAATGTGTTGACATTGTGGCTTTGTGTATCTTAATGACACATTGTGCGTATGTGCATGTATGTGGTTTAACTCTGCTACCTTGCAGAGCTCTGAATCTCATTATCCTGCTCAATGATGGTCCTCCCTGTTGAATGCAGGTAGCCTGGGATTCAACAACCTTATCTGTAGAAGCAAAACGATGTAAACACGCTACAAGGTATCTAGATGGACCCAGTTGGACAGTTGTACGGTTTCCAGCTTTGCAGGACATAAGCTCTGGGGGAATCTCTTGCTCAGTAAGCATCGCTTAATCTGCCTTTTTCCATACTAGCGAGAAGGAAGCCACGCCCACCTCCTTCCCCAGGGACCACTGATCTGTGACAGCCTCACTGGTGGCATATATTAGCCTATAAAAAGTGAGCACATTTGTACAGTGGTACAGATAAAGGGAGATTGGTTAATTCAGTGCAAATCATTGCATTTATATATTCTTTGTTGTTGCATAGCCAGGGACATGAACTACTAGAGTACCTTCTATTACAGAATAGAATGGTATGGTTATTGCCAATGATGTTGGGGGTGATTAATAATAAAAGCTTGATGGACATACCCATAAAGCTTTGCATTAATAATCAAACTTTTTTAATGTGTTTTGGCAGGTATGATAGGGTATGGAGCCAGTGATTTATATCACTTTTATTTTGAAATTCCAGCAAGCAGATAACCATTCAGTTAATATGATCTTCATGTCTGAATCCTACCTGACATTGTCATGACGTTGGATATAGATTTTGTGAAAAATCCTTTCTGGGGGCTTCAGGAAATCTTCCTTCATCTCCATCGCTACGTTCCTCGGCAACAGGCTCATCAACAGGCGCTCCTGTATGTGTGGAGGGAGAAGGAGGTGTTGACAATGAAGGGAGTTGAAAAGGAGAGAAGTTCTTTTCAATAAATAGTCATTAATACCCAAGTCACAAGTGTGAGCACAGGTGTTATTAGCAATAAGAAGGTGATGCTGATGGGTACAGTACAAAAACCTCTCAAGTTTTCATTCAATTACGTCATTTAGCAGACATTTCTGCCCAACGCTACTTACTGTGCAGTGAGTGTATTTACAAGTAGTGAATCTTGCACAATAATGCACATGATCAAACGTACAACAGCATATATGAGTAGCCTCGTGAGACCGACCTGATATCAATAGCTTCAGTTCAATTTGGCCGTGAGAAAAAATTTGAAAAGGTCAGAAATGTTTTGCATTTTTGTCCGAGTAGCAACTGAACTTACCAATATGCGTCGTGTTTATAGCTATATGGGCGTGGTTATGGTTTGCCAACAGCAAAAAACGACCAGGTGGTTCTTCCAATCAAGTACTTGCCTTTACAAACAGTTTAAATGTACGGCTCCACCGATGGAGTTGTGGCAACAATTCACCTGGCATGTCAGGTTAATATATGAGGGAAATACATGAGGTTGCGCTCATGCAGTGTTGTGTGGCCGTACCTGCTTCTCATTCTCATCCTCCATGCGCAGCCGCTCCTCGATGCAGTTGCGCGCCTGGAGAAAGGCCTTCCTCTGGGCTCTCTCTGTCAGGATGCGCACGAACATCCCTGACAGGTTGACACTGGTGAACAGCACCGTGTTGGCAACAAGCTGCAAGCAGAGAACACACACCCTCAAATGGCTACCACCTTCATTAAACACTCATTTCCGTGCCTTGGCGAAGCTGGTTCTCAACAGAAATTATAATGGCTTTAAAAGGGATGCCTTAGCTCTCCCAGCTCACTGTTTATCTTTCTGCGCACAGCTCAACCCTACCTTTACTTTACCAGCTCATTGTTTATGTTTTGCATAACTCTACGTTCACACATACGACAAAAGACGCCTGCCATTCATATTCAATGAGAGTTGCCGATTTAGCACAAGAGACAGCAGTTTATTTTATGCAAATGTTGAGCAAGGCAACACCGCAGCTACCAATGCATGTGAATGTAGCGTGCCAAGCGTTGCTGAATGATCCCACCAAACAGCAAAAACAAGGAATGCACATTAGCAAAGAGCGGCGATAAGAGTGTCTCCCTGTTTTGTGGTCCGTGTGAATGTAAGGTAGCTGTACTCAGGTGCGTGGCTGTAAGGAAGGGATGTGATCCTGTATGGGCAAGCGTAGTGTGGAGTGTGAGCCAATCAGCACTCTGCCTGTTTCTGCATACAGTACTGCACCCTCAGCCAGAGGAAAATGTTACAAAACCAATGCTTTGAATATAGAGAATAGTTGCAACAGTTGTTACATGCATGTGGCCATGCAGGTGTTCAAGTATTTCTGCTGAAGTTAAAGATTTAGAATAATAGCTTATACCCCCAGCAGGTGATACAAGGTTCAGTTCTAAAAAGAACATGGGGTGGTTTTGAAAAAGTGTGACTTCCTCCAAAGAAAACAAAGACACATGCAATTTGAAACACTGCCAAGCTGCACCTCAAAGCAACATTAATACAATAAAGTATTCTCATTCTGTCTGAAGGCCATTCGTCAACGCTATGCTATACCAGACGGTGATTGAGCGCACGGACTAGGAAAGCAAGTTTTAAACAACTATAAGATCATTAGTCAAAATGAGCCGCAGCTGTGTTTACTTTTATAATTGAGGATTTTAATTATAATAGTTACTTCAGGGCATTTGTATGAATCACTGGAAAAAACAAAGAAGCAGAATAAATTCTATTCTAAAACATTCTATTGGCCATAGGGGGGCAGAGTGGATTAAGGGTCCTCACAAACACACACAACAATGGGGCGTGTAAACGTGGGTGCCCGCATGTGTGTGTGTGTGTGTGTGTGTGTGCACGTGTGTAACAACAAAGTGCTATGAACTCTAAAGTGCAGTACTGTATAGTCCATATTAAAATGGATAGGCGGTAAAATTATGCTGTTTCATTAAAAGGTTGAATTTGTGTGCAGGGTATTTATATACTGTATCTAATGTATGCACATGCTGATTTGTGTAATTTCTTAATTTAAGATTTAACAGGTAATAATTTCACAAAACAGTTATACATGCATTTTCCGGTATTCAGAGCAATAACTAATCTGTGCTCTTTGGACAATAAAGACACACCTTAACAGAGACTATTAAAGTGACTGGAAATGTGATGTTGCACACTAATGTTACATGAAATCTTACATAAAAGGTTCTCACACACTTAAGTAGGGTCTAGGTACAGATGTTATAGTTACAATAATATACTGTATTTGTTTTTGTTTTTTGATAAAGTTTTAATATTTTTTGGGAAAATGTCAAATTTCTAACATTGTTCAAATTGGACATAGAGATGCCCTACACAGTCCATTTTGTTAAATAAAGTTTTGATATTATTTTAGAAAATTTCAAATTTTAAACATTGTTCAAATTGGACATAGATATATATGCCCTACTTAGTCTATTTTTTTTAATAAAGTTTAGATTTTTTTTTTAGAAAATTTTAAACATTGTTCAAATTGCACAGAGAAGCCCTACACAGTTATTTTTTTAATAAAGTTTTAATATTTTTTTAGAAAATGTCAAATTTCTAACATTGTTCAAATTGCACATAGAGAAGCCCTACACAGTTATTTTTTAAAATATAATATTATTATTTGTTTAGAAAATTTCAAATTTTAAACATTGTATATACTGTATTTGTAACTGTACTTGTTTTTACTTCAAAACAAATTCATTTGACTTTAGGTTTATCATCTTGAGGGCAATTAGCTCGTAGATTATAGTAGTCAGTAAACACTAGTCTGAGAGGTTGAAGTGTAAGGTGGATGGGCTGTGTGGGGTCACACTACAGAGGTCATCTCTAAGCTTAATGGATTAGCTATCCTTGGTAACAGATAACAATGCTCTTCACATGCTACCCTCTTTATACGGGCATCCCACTACAAAACAATCAATTTGCCTATTTGAAACAGTAATTACAACCAATTAAAATGTCAATGTTTCTAGCATCAAACATCCAGTCTTCCTGTCATATAAGCAATAGAAAGGTAGACAAGTGGAAATGCAACATTGTACTGGTTTGAGTGATGTGAGATATCTCCATTTCCCACACTTAATGAGTGTGTGTGTGTGTGTGTGGGTGGTGGTGGGGGGGTGGTGTGGGGTGGGGTGTGGGGGTCTGGTTTTGACTTGTCCCACTTCTAAGTCAGATCCTGCATGGGAAAACTGTTGTTTTGGCAACTACATTAATATTTATTTATTCCCTTACATATTTGTGTTTTCTTTGTTGTGAGACATATAAAAGGTCTACTTTGATGAGAGATCTTCTAAAATGGTTTGTGTTTAAGGAACGACCCCCTTCTCAGTTATTCGGGTGTGCAGTACATATTAATCAGTTTTGACATAACCACTCTTCCAACTTTGCCCATCAAATAAAAAAATAAGTGACAGCAGGTTTGCTTAGCTGAGTTGAATCCAAACATATGTTCCTAAAGTAGAAAGCATGCCCTTTGTTTGAATATAATTTACCAATAAAAAAATTGCCTACTGTATGTTTCAGTAAATTAAAATCAACAAACTGCTATGTAAAAATCCACATTGTTCCTCCATTATTTACAAACTCCTAATTAATAAAATAAAAAATAGTAAAGCTTTGCAAAACAGATGGCAGATGACAAAACAAACAAGCTGACCAGTCAACTCCCCAAAGTGTCTCAATCAGAAAAGCGCTGAGTAGCTTGTTCTGCTCAAAATCAGCATAGGCTAGCATGGAGCTGTCCTTAGTACTGAACCCCATACAGCAGCGCCAAGGCCTATCTAAATATCAGAATTATATTTATGGCTGCCTGGTGCACTTTAAAGTGCAAGTGGTCTATCACAGGCTACTTACCGTTCTCCACAGTTTCTGTGTTTTGACAGTGACAGAAGTCGCGGTTATGATTAGGTGCGACACGGAGACCATTACTCCGAAAATAACGGCTAAAAGAGTTCGCACGGGCAGGAGCGCGTAGGCGACGAAGGTGACCAGAATGAGCTGCCACATGCCCTGTTCCGGAGACGTCGGCGGTTCGATCCCCATCGCCCCCAGGGAGAAGGGACAGCAGAGGAAAGCGAACGTGAAGCCAAAGAGCAAGGTAAGGTTAACGATCTGCTGCAGCTGGGTCACTTGCAGGTACTTGACGTTTGTGACGATGAACAGGGACACGAAAATTATGCAGTGGACAGGATGGGACCCTTTGGAGATGGTGAGACTGGGACCGGACAGCAGCTCGACCACGGCCAAGGTTGATGCCATGAATATAAGGACTGCCAGGGCTTTCAGAGTAGACGTCTGCTCCAGCTTCAGGTTGTAGTTCTGAAAAAGGGACTCGAGCTCTTTGCAGTCGAACTCGTCCTCGCAAGCGATGGTGGTCAAAGGGACCCCCGGTGGACAGTGACTTTTCTTTCGTCGGGTTTTGACTTTCTGAAACGGAATTTCCTCCATGTCAGTGCCATTCATAAACCGAAAATATGTTCTCAGCTTAGATCTACGGAAAGCAAGCAATATTATTTGATTTGGACCGAAGACAGCGTCCCGGATAGCGCAGACTGGCCGGTGGCCACCGTGCACAAGCGTGCCACACTATCCACAGGTTGAAATATGTTGTGTCACCAAGGACACCCGCGTGTCTCTTCTCGACGTGTGGACATCGCCAAAATTGCCCCCTTTTTAATATTCGTTTTAGCACTACTGTAGACAGTAAACACAGAGCTGTGTACGTGCGGCGTCGAGTTCAGATTCTAACAGCTTTTTGCGAAGCTCAGACTGGATCACGCATGCGCAATGTGAGATGATAAAACTGGTCCAAGCGACTCAGCGTTGAGCCAAGGCAATTTGAGGGGCGCGACTACAGAGCATGGCTCACCCCACCAATCTGGGACAACAGCCAAGAGAGCATCATATACATTGCGCAGGTTATTTTAATAGACTATCCACATGCGAAAACAAGCATTGTAGCCTAATTGTAAAGGGTTTCCTCTCTCATCCATCTACAACACGTACACATGCATATGCATGCAAGCGCACACACACATACATATACACAAATAGCTTATTACTAAAGGATAACATCCTTGGCCTACTCAAGCATGCATCTAAAAATGATATAGAAATATACCAATATGATGGTAGTGATAACGTGTAGCCATAGGCTGCAGAATGACTAACCAGTAGGATACCCTATTAAAAGCTGAAAGTGACAGGTGAAAGCTTGTGAGAATGCGAGATAGGTTCTGCTAAGCTGACAGCTATGCTCGCCAGGGAATCTCCTGACTTGGGGGCGAAATGATTGCATATACATACTGTATATATATATATATATATATATATATATATATATATAGTCCAACTTTGGTCGACATACTGTAGGCGTTTTGTGATGCCAGTGAGGAACCCATTCTTGCCATTCTCTGGGCATTCAGAGGAGAGCTTCTCACTCATTACCTGGCAAAGATTAGTCATCTGTTGCAGGTGCTGCTGCCATGGCCTGTTAGTAGGAGTCTACAGATGGATGGTCCATACAGCTTTATGTGAAGCCAACACATGTTATGGAGAAGACAAACCAACAATAACCACATACAGTGTTCCTGTAGATTCTCGTCGGGTTACAGCCGATGTGGGCATGCAGGTAGACCAACACATGGCAATACATAATTCCCTTATGTCTTGAGACAATTTTCACCCCTTATAAAATGGAAAACAGAGAAGGTACATGGAGACAAGCCTGCTGTAGATGTGACTGTGTGAGAAGCAACATATCAACATGCAACATGTACAGCAAATTGCACACGTGCACGCGCATGCACCCACACACACACACACACACACACACACACACACACACACACACACACAACACTTGTGTGTGTGTGAAACAGCACTCCTAAACAGCACTCCTAAATACTTTATCAATAATCAATGTGAGGAAAGAACACACATTCAAAACACAATACTGTACATGTAAGATATATAAAACCTTTTGGAAAATGTGGAAGCTTGAAATTACCAAGATATTTCTGTCTGCCAGAACATCATTTTGAATAGACTATCTCAGTATTCTATATAGCTTCTGTAGTTCATTTTAGATAATAAACACGGTTAGTGTTTTAATGATATATTAAAATATTTCAAAGCAAATGTGAAACTATCCAAATAAAAATGCTAATTAGGCATTCTTTCTGATAAATATATATATGATGAATATCTATAAGTAGCTGTTGTTATTTGATATTAATTCCAACAGTGGATTAGGGCCTATGGACGGGAAAGAAAGCATCGGTATAGTGCAGAATAAAGGTGATTTATCCCTCTGCCTTTGAATGCTTCAGGAGTCACTGACCAGCCAGGCCTCATCTTCTCAGGACAAAGAGGAGCATGGTGGCAGCTTGTGTCACAGCACTGCAGTCCAAGGGCATCTGACAACGAGACAGCAACCAGCTTCCGGTCATTTGCTTCTCTCTCTTTCACCTCGTTGCTGTGTATTTGCTCATTACACGTGTAAACAAACCAAATTCAGCTAATTTGTTTTCATTCTTGGCATGTAAAATGAATTATAATAATAATAAATGGCACTGCAGAAAATAATGTTAAAGAAAAATAAATGTTAAAAGTAAAGACGTAAAGACTCAAGATTTGATCATGCATCTGCAAAGATGTCTCTTCAGTTTATTTAGGTCCCTAACCTTTAAAAAACATGAATGACATGAGAAACAGACTTTCACAATGTTAGCTCTCCAACCAGCACGTCTGTACCTGTAGATGCGACACAGTTCCTATAGTAAGCCCATCGACTATTTCGGGATGGGGTTAAATGAAAGATGTTTGACAGGAAGAAAAATATCAAGCACAAGATCACAGATAGCGGCGAGGCTTCCTTGACAACCTAGCATCTGTGATGATAGCTGAGCCATCCCACTCGTGTCCAGATGTGACAAATGTATTGCTGGTGTTATAATCACAGACAGATTGGCTCAACACCAGCTAATGAATCAGCCTACCCAGACCCATAAGGGACTGGCAAAGCATGTTGTGAATACGTTAATGTTAGCCTTAACTAAAATGTGCTGAGAAAAAAAAGAAAACAACCTTTTTTCACATTAGCGTCTGCTCCTGCAAGGATAAGTAGCATATGTAAGGCAATGCATCACATTGTTTCAGTTTTATGTATAGTTATATAAACCAAATATGGACAAAAGCTAGTCATTTTTCACACAAACGTAAAGAGCCTATATCCAGCCTTAAGCAAGAACCTGGAGACTCCATTTGTCACAGATGAAAACATAATACACATAATGACCAAATCTAAACTGGCATCAGGCAAAAAAAACAAAAATAACTTTCACCACAGCGTATTGTCTGGTCAACAAATCACATTCAGGACATATTCCAGCAGATAGAAAACCCTCAAATGTTCTGATGTGAGTTACTGTATATCTGTAATTATCTGTTATTCACACCAGATCTTGTGCTTCCTGTCAAACATCTTTCATTTAACCTTCCTACAATATGCCTACAAAAACTTCGATGAAGAAATTGATCAGGCTTGAATTATAGTGCTATAAAACATGAATATTTGAATTACATTTGCATGACAGGTGGCAGATAACACATTATCACCAGTAGATTATTATACCTTAACAGGATCACATGTGAAAACAAGAAATGCAGTAGGCTGGCAGCATTTCTCTTATCTCAATATTACACATACAATTTAATAGAATATATTAGGGGGATGAGTATTCGTCTAAAATGTGCAATGGTTTTAAATAATATGATGATCTTTTCATGAAATGAACTAGACTCTGTCGTGCTTAATCCCTGTGTATTGTAAAGATGTACCGTAAACCTTTCTGTTTTAATGCCTGTTGTCTAATTGTAGTCATCTTATCTGGCCCTGTATTTCTTGATACACAGCGTCATCATCTAAACGCTCACATCAGCAATGCTTATAAGACAGGCATGGCTTAAACTGTTCAGCGTACATACTGTATTTATTTCATTTGCACCACATCATGACACTGGGAGGGTGTGGCAGAAAGTGACTGACTCAGCAGTGTTGATACTTGACAGGTTATTAATTTGAACCATGTATGTGTTCTCTTTGCTGAGCTCCGAGTTAGTGAACTATTCATCCCTTTTCTGACAAACACACTCGTGTCATACATACTTGTATCTATGTGTCAGTAGCAGGTGCAATAAGATTACACTGCGTAACCCTTCTAAATGGTAGTCAAGTTGCTTATGCTTGATTCTGAGTGCTCTGTTTCCTCCCACAATGAGCCTTAGTGCAAGCTTGCACAGTTTGAGATCTCTCTTTCTCTAGAAATAGAGATCAAGAGAAGATAAAGAGAGCGAGAGAGGGAGAGAGAGAGTCAGAGAGAGAGAGAGAGAGAGAGAGAGGGAGGCGAATGGAGTCCGTTTCACACTCGGGATAGCAGGTGGCGATATGGGGGTCTGCATACAGCAGGACGCAGCAGATGCAGAGACAGATAACGGACAACACAAACAGTGACTGGATATTGCATTTTGAAGAGACGAGCCGAACCACACATTGCATGCACAGTATGGGCCTATAGTGCCTATAGCCGTAGCTGTAGTTCCCGCATGATCCAAGAGCTGACAATGTCAATCAATATCCGGGAGAAAGCAACCGCTAGCCTTGATCCTAATTAGTGCAAGGCTAGAGCCGATTAGCATGCACCTGAGCCCCTTTTCTCAGCCTTCCTTAAACACCTCCCTCCCGGAAACTGGGAGAGGCACATACCTAGAACATAACAGTCAGCAGAATGCAGGCACTGTACAGTATGTGGCACTATCATCTCTCCCTTTAACTCTAACTCTGCGGTGGATATCTTTTCTTAACCTTATTCGCATGTCTGTACGAATAGAAAGCTATGAGCGTATACAGTAGAAACCCAAAGGCTGAGCGGCACTTTTTGATTTCTCAAGGAGGTGTATCCATCTTCACAGACAGACCGACGCTTAATAAATATGGGATTAGCCGACTATACCATCACAGCCAAGCTGTTAATAAACAGATGGAGTTCAGAAAAAGGTTGGGAAAGAAAAGAGGAGAGGAGCTTAGCAGCCATTGTTGTCTACGTGAGTGTGAGGGGGTTGCACTGCAATGTTGTGAGGTGAATTGAAAGTTGCTATAAATAGAACACACCTAGGCCTTTGCAAGCTGCTCTGTTCATGTTTTTTCACATGTAAACAGCTGAGTCAAAGATGGAAATGTTACTGTAAATCACAAAACATGTACATACCATATGCAGAGTGAAATTGTTACCAAACATTTGTTGTTGAGTTTACCATATAAAATTGAGTATGTTTTCTATATGTGTAAGTCAATGGGAATCCTTTAAAAATGGAAGTGGCTTGTGGACTTTCATACCATCAATCATATAGACACTTGTTTCACTGATATACAGTATCTCATTTTGCAATGACAGTCTTATATAGGTTTAAAATTCAAGGCTGTTTCTCCTGCCTGACCTGGCCTGACACTCCGGTCCATCTGCAGATGTACACACACGCAAACAAACACTTAAAGCGACACGACAACAACAGAAACATACACAGCAAATGCACACTTAACTGTGGCGCAGGGCGATACACATACGATACAATCCCCCTGCCAATCTACTCATCCGCTGACTACAAAATACCATTCAAACCTTTTTCAAACAGACACTCGAGCAAGAATCAATACACTGTAGCACACAAACGCAAACAGTTAAGACTTCCTTGCAGTAAATCTACGTCTTTATTCAAAGAAGTGGTGTAGCTGCCACCAGTGAGGATTAGTCTGTTATCCAGAGGGCTAGTGGGCTAGACAAGATCCTTTCCACTTCCAATATCTCATTCTTCCCTTATGCATTGATCTACGGGAATCAAGAGACCTGGCGCGGAGAGGCAGTGCCACAACTGAACCAAATGAAACAGCTGAGATGTATCCAATAGGCTACTGCTCCGTGTGGTACGCAGTATATATACAAGCCTATAGGCTATCAAGACAGCTTTGCTACTCTATTCTACTCTCCTATGTGGAGCAGGTGTAATGTAAGGAGGGGGTGGAAACGAGGGGAACTAATTAGGCCTATAAAAGCGAGGATGAGGATGATGATCCTGACATTTAAGGTGGAAAACGTATTGTCGAGGAACGTATCAAGCAGTGGGTGCCACGATAGAGACATGGGCTACTTGTAGATTGTAGATGCCTAAATAGCCTACTTAATAATAATGTTGGAGCCAGGTGATTACCCTGAGATGTAAAATGTGAATGACTGTTTGTTATCTTGAGAACCGCTGCCCCACAGTCTCTATAGACATAATAGGCCTACTGTATGTGCATTACATTGTGCTTATGACTGCTGTGTCTCTGTCTCCTTAGCGATAGACAGCATCCTGAACCAGTTACTGAGTAGATACGCTGTGGGGAGACCTCTTTACTATCCCTGTGTTGCTCAAATGTCCCAGCAACAGCATAGGCTACTGTACAGCAGATGGAACAACATCTGGATGGAAATCCCCTGGGTTGCATGCTGAAACGTAACCTCTGAACCTGTGTCACTTTGAACAGCGTTTTTTACAAAGGCAGGCTACATTATAGAAATGCAATATCCTGACAATGAATATCTTAATCCATGGACACAAAGGACACGGTTAATTTCCTATTAGTTAAGAGTGGAGTATAGGCTATTAATGCTGGAGAAAGACTCAACATCCAAACATCCTTTATTCAGTGCTTTGGTGGTACATGATACAAATGATGCCACATGTCCCGGTTCATTGTGAGACATTTTATTGATAAAACACTTTTCTTACCTAGTCTGTATTAGCCATGTGTTAGCCATGATACAAGGATAATTTCTCCCCTTAATTAATTTGCCATATCACAATATTGATATATAATTGATATTGCCTACACACCGCAACATGGGCATCTCAGTAAGGAGAATGTGAGGAGCCACTCCATGTTGGAGAGATAGTTCAGAGAGGTAGTATATGTTTCCACTATCAATGGCTGTAGAAAATATGGTAATTTTAAGTCAGACAGTAACCCTCGTTCTTTACGTCATCTTTCAGTCAAAACTGAATAATTAAACAAATGTGTCGATAAATACATGTTTTAAACGTGATACCATCAAACAGTCAGCAAAATCATCCTTTAAAAGTACCCCTCATCTCGTTGCCCTGAGGTAATGGAAAGGCCAAATTAATTTCTGAACATGCAAAATAAAAACTACTCCCTAAAACGTGAAAAAGTATTCTCCAGACCTTCATACACACACATATATTCTATATTGATAGGAATTTTAAATAGGGTTAGGCTACAAAAGCAAGAAATCTTACCATTCTCACACCATGTGCTGCTGTGTCCATCCATCCATCCATCTTCATCCGCTTATTCGTAGTTGGGTCACAGGGGCAGTAGCTCCAGCAGGGGACCCCAAACTTCTCTTTTCCAAGCCATATTATCCAGCTCCGACTTGGGGATCCCGTGGCATTCCCAGACCAATGTGGAGATATATTCTCTCCACCTAGTCCTGGGTCTTCCCTGAGGCCTCCTCCCAGCTGGACGTGCCTGGAACACCTCCCTAGGAAGGCGCCCAGGGGGGATCCTTACCAGAGGATCACCACCTCAACTGGCTCCTATCGACGCAAAGGAGCAGCTGCTCTACTCCGAGTTCCTACCGAATGGCCGAGCTGCTCACCCTATCTAAGGGAGACGCCCACCACCCTCCTGAGAAAACCCATTTCGGCCGGTTGTACCCGTGATTTCATTCTTTTAGTCATGACCCACCCTTCATGACCATAGCTGTGGGTAGGAACGAAAATTGCTTGGAAGATTGAGAACTTTGCCTTCTCATTCAGCTCTCTTTTCGTCACAACGGTGCGTTAAAGTGATTGCAATACTGCTCCCGCTGCTCCGATTCTCTGGCCAATTTCTCGCTCCAATGTCCCCTCACTCGCAAACAAAACCCTCACAAGTACTCCTTCACTTGAGGTAGGGACTCATTCCCTACCCGGAGCAGGCACATTGGTTTCCTGCTGAGAACCATGGATTTAGATTTAGCGGTGCTAATCCTCATTCCAGCCTCTTCAGACTCGGCTCCGAACCGATCCAGTGAGTGCTGGAGGTCGCGGACCGATGATGCCATCAGGACCACATCATCTGCAAAAAGCAGCAATGAGATCCCCAGGCCACCGAACCGTAACCCCTCCCCACCATGACTACCCCTCGATATCCTGTCCATGAATATAACAAACAGGATTGGTTACAAGGCACAGCCCTGGCGGAGACCAACCCCCACCTGAAACAAGTCCGACTTACTGCTGAGAATCCATACACAGCTCTCGCTTTGGGCATACAGGGTATCACACACAGTATCTCCCAGGGTACCCGGTCATACGCCTTCCCCAGATCCACAAAACACATGTAGAACGGAAGGGTATTCTCCCAGGCACACTCCAAGATCCTTGCAAAAGTAGAGCTGGTCCGTTGTTCCACGAACAGTATGGAATCCGCATTGTTCTTCTTCAATATGAGATTCAACAATCGGTCAAACCCTCCTCTCCAGCACCTTGAAGTTTACCAGGGAGGCTGAGTACTGTGATACCGCTGTAATTGGCACAAACTCTCTGGTCCCCCTTTTTGAAAAGTGGAACCACCATCCTTTGCCACTGTCCCCGACTTTCATACGATGTTGAAGAGGCGTGTCATCCAAGACATCCCCTCCACATCCAAAGCTTTTAGCATTTCTGGACATATCTCATCAATCCTCGGGGCTTTGCCACTGTGGAGTTGTTTGACCACCTCAGTGACTTCTCCCAGGGAAAATGACGATTATCCCCCATCAGCCTCCAGCTCTGTTTCTACCACAGAGGGCGTGTCAGTTGGATACAGGAGTTCCTTCCTAGAAGTGTTCCTTCCATCGCCCAATTACCTCCTCAGTTGAGGTAAACAGCGTCCCATCTTTACTGCACACAGCTTGGATGGTTCCCTGCTTCCTCCTCTTGAGGTGGTGGATGGTTTTCCAGAAACACTTTGGTGCCGACCGAAAGTCTTTCTCTATGGCTTCTCCGAACCTCTTCAACGAGCGCTGCTTTGCTTCTGCTACCTTGCAACTGCCTCCAGAGTCTTCCGGGACAATTTATCCCGAAAGGCCTCCTTCTTCAGTCGGACAGCTTCCCTGACCACTGGTGTCCACCACGGTGTTCGAGGGTTACCGCCCCTTTAGGCACCTAAGACCTTGAGACCACAGCTCTCTGCCGCAGCTTCAGCAAAGGAAGCTTTGAACACTGCCCAATCATGTGGACAGACCTTACCCTACCCTTTGACCCAACTGGGAGGGAGGCGACCCTCTCGTCTACCGGGGTAAACTCCAATGTAGCGGCGCTCAGCTTGCCCCATACTCGCCCGGCGCGTCACACCCTGTGCAACTCCAGAGTAGAACAAAGTCCATTCCATATCCAGGAGAATATTTTCAGAACCAAGACTGTGCGTAGAGGTAAACCCACCAGATCTAAATGGTAGCGCTCCACCTCCTGCACAAGCTCTTGCTCCCTCCCCCACAGTGAGATGACATTCCACGTCCCCAGAGCCAGCTTCTGCTGCCCGAATATGGTCCGTCAAGGTCCCTGCCCTTCGCTGCCACCCATTAGACAGCGCACTCGACCCCCACGGTTCCTCCCATGAGTGGTGGGCCCATAGGATGAAGAGGAGGATGGTGCCACGTTGCTTCTTCGGGCTGTACCCAGCTGTGCTCTGTGGCAAACCCAGCCACCAGGTACTCGCCAACGAGCCCTTCTTCTGGGCCTGGCTCCAGACGGGGGTCCTGGGCTTCCTCCGTGCAGGGTACTTTCTCCTCTTGAATGATTTTCCATGAGGGTCTTCTGAACCATTCTTTGTCTGGCCCCTCTTTTAAGACCACTTTTCCTTGGGAGACCCTACCAGGAGCACAAGGCTCCAGACAACTCCGCTCTCAGGATCATAAGGACACACAAACCTCTAGACCACGATAAGGTGATGGTTCCCGGTATTCCTGTGACCATTTGTCAGAAAAGGCAGTCCCACCTTCAAATTATGGTTGATTGTGACTCCCACTCGTTATTGGACTGTTCTTTGATACTTGTTTGACCATTATAGTTGGTTGCAATCAGTTAAATACTCACGTATACCTACTCTATATGGGTCAAGAGAAATGTCAGTTTCCTCAGGGCAACGCTGTGCTGTAGAGGGCTAATGCATCTATGGATACAATTAGATCAATACTGCCTCCTTGTGGAAAAATGTATTAAGTACAGTTATTCACTGAAATAATTAGCTAAACCGTTAAGTAAACATTTGGGAAATAGTTAATCTGTAATTTCCTTCACCCAAAATACCATTTGTATATTTCAGCTATACGTATTGTTTTATACAGTATGACAGTTACTGTATATATTTTTTCTGCATAACATAAACATTAATTCATATCTAGTTACTCTCAAGACACCAGTTAAATGGACAATTTCAGTTTTACATTTCACAGTAGTCCTAATCAGATATTGCTTTAAGATTCATGGTCATTTTTACATTATGTAATTAAATATTCAGTACAGTACATACTGTACTGTTTTACAACCAGTGGGGCAAGTTACTTAAGAATTGTATTAAGTTATTATTTAGATATTAATCATTCAAAAAGTAATAACATTACTTTACTTATTACTGGGTCTCAAAAGTAATTAAGTAGTATAATAATTTGCATTACTAGTTACATTACTACATTACTTTTACAATCACTACCCTGTATGAAAAAATACCATTGTAGCCATTATTTAAGAATTGAATATTCTTTATTGGAACTATTATTAAGTGAAAAAATGTCAGCCTCTCAAACTAGATGATTGGGCAGGTTCCAATTAGTTCCATTAGCCTACTCTAAGTTTGCTAGGGTCAGAAATCCTTGTTCTTGTAACACATTATTGCAGCATTACTTGGATTAGTAATTGTAATTACACTACTAGTTACTGAATAAAGTAATAACTAGTTACTGCCCAACTGTTCACAACACAACTGTCTACATTAGTTGATATACTGTATGTATGGCTATGATAAAGCTATATTGATAAGTATGTTTCATGTAGATTTTATGTCATATTTAAATGATAATTCTTACAACTGCTGTGTAAGTAATGTAAATTTTATTTTCACGAGACAATAAAAACATGCTTAACATATCAGCAGTATAAGTGACAAATAATATTTGCTATAACAAAATACTTTTCTAGTCATGCAAAATTGATATGGACAAACTAGTAGATGATAAAAACATTGATTATTGATGGAAGACTAAAAATACAAAAAGAAACATTCTAACATGTCTGGTAGCAAAATAATCTATCACAATGTAAGTACGGTTATTACATCACAAATCAGCTTTAAACAATATAATGAATGAATACGAATATTGTAACAACCAAATCTATAATAATCAAATCATTAGAAAATACAAAACAAATCAAAAATACTAACCAAATGTACCCAATTCTAATTGCCCAAATTACTAAAAACCAAGGCCTGGCTGGCTACAACTAATTTTAACTGCAAAGGTAATTTGCAGCTAATAAGCTAACCATTGAAATTTGCTAATTTGTTTCATGTACAGTATAATTGCTATTAGGAGAGGGACCTGGTGCTAAATGTACTGGTGACAGAAGAGAGGGTGTAGGATAAACTGGAGGTGTAATCCACACTGCCTCTACGGGATCCACTTCTGGAGCCCGTTCGAGAGCCGGCCCTGGACCCGGAGCGAGAGCCTGGGTTTGAGACATTATATGGGCTGCTGATTCCCTTAGTGGACATGGAGGAGGCCTGAAGCATCTTCATACCGTTGCTCTCCTCCACCATGCAGCTGTCCATCGCTTCTTTGTAAGAGATCTTAAGCTTCGTCTTAGGACAGGTCAGATTTTTCTGGTGGTTTCTAGTATCCTGAAGCTTCTGTGCTCCCCGGCCATCTAGCCATTCCCTGCGGATGGCCTCTTCGATAGTGGTGCGGCGGCCAGTTCCAGGCTCGATCAAGCCTCCGGTCAGGTACTGAAACTCCAGAAATCTCTGGCCCGCCTCATAAGGCAGCCATTTCTCCTTCACTGCCTCTGCTGCAGACATCTTCCTCTTGGTCTTCACATCCTCAAATCCTGTATACGCTTTCTGGGCAGGTTTGAGCTTAGAGGCCATGTCTTCGTCAACTAGGCTCTGATTTACAGCATCTTGCAGGGACAACCTCTGGCCGTTAGCAGGGTTAATGATTCCCCCTGTGCAAGCCTGGGCCTCCATCAACCTCTGTGCAGAAATAGCATCAATTATGCCTCGGCGGAGCCCCTCTAGAATAGTTATCTTCTCTAAGGTCTCTGTGTCAAAGATAGCTGCCACAGGGCTCTGGTCATCAAACATTTCAGGTGGAGACAGCATGATTGAAATGCTGTTGAAGCGCTTACGGACGGTAGGGGAAGATGGAGCGGCTAAGCTGGTGACCATATCATCAACATTGCTGGCAGTGAGTGTCATCTCAGTGTTTTTGGTTCTACTGGTAATGAAGTCGGCAAACTGGGTAAGCGTTAGTTTTCCGGCACGGTACTCCTCCAAGGATTTTTGGTCAATGAGGCCACGGTCAAGGGAGTCTTGGATGTCATACTGGGTTCCTGTTTTCCTGTCCACCACAACCAAGCGTGCGGAGCCATCTGATGCCTTGACTGTGATCTCTTCCCACTCACACTCCTGCTCTGACAGGCCTAGAAATGTGTCATAGTCAATGAGCTCCTTGTGATAGGCCTCTCTCACTGACATCTCCAACCCAGTGTCTGGGTCAACAATTACCACCCTCCTCTTACGTAGGACATTAGTGCGGCTCTCCGAAGCTTGAGGCTTCTGGGGCTTTCTTTTGTCTTTAAGTGGTAGGATCACCAGACCAGTTCTGGGATCTTGAAAGCACCTTTCTTTAAGCTGCAGATACGTCAGGTTATCCTTGGTGTTAGGGTCAAAGAAACCTTTGGTGTCATCGCCTTCATATGTTAGGATCTCATTCATCTCTTTATCAAAATAGCCCCTTTTATAGGCCATGTCAACATCAATACGGTGGCTTTCTTTGGGATCAATAATGCCACCGCTGGCAATTTGGGCCTCTAGCAGACGAATCCCGTGGCCTTTCTCAATTAGGTCTTTTTCTATGGCCTGGAACAGGGAGATTGTCTTTCCTGTGGATGGATCTGTGTATCCAGTGACAGCCTTCTCTGCTGACATCAGCTTGTTCTTGAACTCTTTGCCTACTAAGCCTCTCTTGACAGCGTCATCCACGGTAAGAAATACATTGTTGACTGGATCAATCATAAACCCAGAGGCAGCTTGGGCTTCTAACAGTTCTAGCGTGGTTCCTTTCATGAGTAGTCCCTCCTTCATTGCCTGGTAGAAGGGCATTGTTCGATCATTGGCCTCGTCATAGATTCCGGCGATACAGGTAGACCCGTAAAGGTAGGACTTGAGCTTGTCTTCTATATCTTTGCTGGTAAGTTTTCCCTGTTCTAGCTTCTTCAAATCAGTCTCATCAATCAGTCCGGAATCAGCCAACTCTTTCATAGACACTTCATTGCGGAGACCCTTAACAGTCATTTGCTTTTCAGGACCAGGAAGTAGGAGCAAGCCAGAGATGGGCTCCGTTCTGCACTTAAGCCTCAGGTCAGTATAGCTGACCTTCTCCCCAGTGGCTGGATCCAGGTAGCAGGCAGGCTTCTTGTTCAACGCTCTGTAGAGATCCTCATCGATAAGGTTGCGGTCCAATGCTAAATCTTTGGGCAGGAACACGCCAAGGACAGGATCTATGATGCCGCCGACAGAAACCTGAGCCTGAAGCAGGCGGATGGTTGTCTCCTTGTCAATGCGAGCCTGTTTAAAAGCCTGACCCACAGACAACACTTTGCCACTGTATGGATCTTTAAAGCCTGTGCTGGCTGCCTCAGCCGCCAGCAAGGCGTCCCTGTCTTCAGTGTCTACAATCCCCCTAGAGCAGGCAGTATCTACAGGCATTCTATCATTGAATGTGGGGTCTACCATATATCCTGTTGCGGCTTGGGCCTCCAGCAGCATGAGGGCGCTCTCTGAGCTGAGGAGTTTCTTGTTTTTGGCTTCAGTGAATGGCATTTTGCCTTGAGAATTGCTGGTCATGCCGGCAATGATGCCCGTACCTTTGAGACTAAGCTGGATGTCCACAGACACTTCCTCCACGGTCTTCTTGCCATTGAGCAGCTGCTCTAAGGTGGCTTTGCTGATGATACCGCAGTCACACAGCTGGTGTGCGGTTACTTTGCGGCGCACGCCGTCAAACAACAGCTTGGTGGGATCTATGGCTGGAATCTTCTCATCAGTCTGGGTCTGCCTGGCCAGGGTACTAGGCCTCTGCTGTAGCCTTTGTATCTCTCTCTCCAGGGCATCTCTCCTGAGGGTCAGCTCTGACGTCTCTTTTTCAGAGATCACCAGTCGGCTCTTGTACCTCTCCTCAATGCTCCTCAGCTCCCGGGTTAGGCGCTCCACCTCCATCTTCAGGGTGTTCCGCTCGCGGTCGGCCCTGTCCCTGTCTGAGTCACACTGCCTAATCGTGGTCTCCTTCAGCTCATACTGACTCTTCATGTAGGTGAGATCCTTGCGGATGTTGTTGTTCTCGTCCTGCAGACGCTGTCTGTTGCGTGACTCCGTTTCTAGGGAGAGCTTGATGCGGTTAAGCTCCTCCTCCAGGCGTTGCTGGCTGCCCTGGCTTTTTTCCAGTAGTTTAAGCTTTGCTAATAAGCTGTCTCTCTCCATCAGCAGCTCACTGGTTTTGCTTTGGGACTCATGCACCATCATGGATGTCTGGGGAAACATAAGAAGAGAAATACAATAAAATACATTCAAATGCAATCATTTCATTGAATTCATTGATGTGGAACTTTGCATTGCAGCATGAGTTAGTTGCTTCCTATTGGAATTAAACAATATTTAATTCCATTTGTAAAGACCACCAAACCCTTATTTTATATTGTAGGAAATTATGCTCCATGATGATGGATGATCCACATTAGTTAGTATATATTACAGTGGTTTTCAAAGTAGGACAGGTTACAAAATGCTTTTTTTATATTACTGTTATTATAATGATATATTATTATTATACTTCAAACGATTAATTAAAAGTTGATAATAATTGCAAGATAGTTGCAAGATTACATTTGGGGGTCATACGTTTGAAAAGCACTGATATAGAATTACATGATGTGTTTAGAATAACTATATGCAATGGAGCACGAAATGCTTGCTGAATTATAAAATGACAGTGAGCAATTTAATTCATGTCATGCGTGAAGGCCACTGTGAAACTTATGTAGAGCATAGCAACAATATCCCTGCATGCAAAAGCAGTGAAAAGTAATGACGCGTTGATTATTTGTAGCAGATCCATCAAAGCAGTCACAAATACCTCAATGGATTGTTTTTGGAATTTGTCTATTTCCGACATAAGCTTTGCTCTTTCCTTGTTCAGATCATTGACGAGGGCTTGCAGCTCCCGGGTGGACTTGCTACTGCTCTGGAGCTGCATGTGCAAAGCCGAAACCTGGGCAGCGGTCTCCCCATCCACGGAGTCCCTGCTAAGCCTGAGCTCATCTCTCTCTTGCCGTATGGTCCTCATCTCCTCCTCTAGCCTCAGCCTCTCCTTGGTCAGGTTCTGGGTGAGGCTCTTCAACTTCTCCACCTCTGTGGTGTGCTCATTCAACATGAGGCTCTTCTCCTCTATGGTCTTGCTCAGCAACTCGTTACGCAGGGCGGCCTCGCGGCCTCTGGTCTGCTCCTGCGTGAGCTTCTGGTTCAGGGTCTTCAGCTCGGTTCTTAGCTGGGCCAGCTGCTCCGTGGCGAGCCGGCAGTCCCTCATGCTCTTGTCCAGGGCCTCCTGGAGGGCCCTGCGCTCTGTCTCGTAGCGCCTGCTAGAGGTGGACACCTCTTCTTGCACGGTGCTCAGGGTTTTAATGGTGGTGGTGTGTTCGCGGCAGGTGGTAGTTAACCGCTCCAGTTCGCCCTCCATCCTTTTCCGGCGCGTGAACTCCTCCTGGACGGCCCGCTTTTCCTTCTCCAGCTCCGCCTGCATTCCGTTCAGGGAGAACTGCAGCTCCTGGATGCGGCTCTGCAGCCGCACGGCGTTCTGCTCGGCCTTGGCTCTCTCGCCGGCCTGCCGCTCCAGGTCGGCCCGTGTGGCGCGGATCTCCTGCTCGGATGCCCTCAGCTTGTTGGTGGCCTCGGCGTACGAGGCGCTCTTCGTCTGCAGCTCCGACTGGGCCTGTTTCAGGTGACTGATCTCCAGCTCCAGAGCTCTTCTCCTCTTGTCCTCCTCGCCGAGGTTGTGCTGAAGCAGGCTGAGCTGCCTGCTCTTCTCCTGGCTGCTCTTGGTGGCCTCCCTCAAGCTCAGCTCATCCTGCTGCCTCTGTTGGCTGACCGTCCTCAGCGTCATCTCCAACTCGCTGCGCTTCCTGACCTCCTCCGTCACAGACGCCCTCTGCTGGTGAGCTTCCGCCTCGGCCCTGCTCTTCTGCTCCTCCGTCTGGGTGATAGACATCCTGACCCTCATCAGCTCCTCCTCCAGGTCCCTCTTCTCCGCAGTGAGCTTGTTGAGGAGCAGCCTCAGCTCGGCGCCGTCTTCCTCCCTCTGCTGCGACGCCTTCAGCACGGTCGTCTTGGTGACGTGAATCTGTGTCTCGTGCGTCTGCTTAAGCTGAGTAATCTCCTGGCTGTGTTGCGTTCTTACCTTAGAAATATCCGACTCGGCCCCCCTGCGGCGCGCCGCCTCCTCTTCTAGAAGGATCTTCAGCCTTTCTACTTCCCGTTCCTTGTCCTTCACCGCCTTGTCCAGGTCCATGTTAGCCCATTTGAGCTCGCCCAGCTCTTTCTGACTGCGGCGGACCGCCGTCTCGTACTCCTCCTGTTGGTTAGTGTAGCGTTCCTCCGCCAACCTCCTCTTCCTCATTTCTTCGTCCAGCTGGTACGTGAGGCGGGTCAGCTTGTCATTTAAGTCTTTCATATGGTTCTGCGTGCTGTCCAGACTCTCCTGGGCAGCGTTTGCCTTCATGGCTGTGGTCATTTTGATTTCCTCGACGGAGATCAGTTGCTCTTTGGATTGATTGAGCTCCAACTTATAGCGGGCCAGAGCGTCTTCCAGAGACTGGTTCTTGAGCCCGCGGTCCTGAATGTCGTCCTTCAGCCGCCTGAGCTCCTCCTCCAGGAGCTCGATCCTGGTGTTCCTCAGCTGAAGAAGATGATGAAACATGCAAAACGGCGTTATATTATACCATCAACATTTATAATAATAAATAATAATAATAATGATAGAGTAATCATTTATGAATATACGTACAGTAGATCAATGGATATAGTTAACTTTGCCCAAATATGTCTATTGAATAGACATACATTTGTACATCTTACAGTGGTTAATATATGAAAAAGTCCTACCTTTAGCTCTTCCATATTCTTCAACATCTGCCCCAGGAAATTGTAGTAGTCACCGGAGTGGGTCAGTAGTTCAATGTAGCGGGACTGCATGCCGCCTGCCTATTGTAATAACAGATAATCATACAGTATATTGATTAATATATACAGCATAATCTATGCTATATTGAATGGGTATGTCACAACCACAAATGTGTCTCATGTTTACTTCCATGTTGAGTTCAACGTCGGTTAAATTTGCCGACTCAACCAACAGAACAGACGTGTGTGGCTGATGCTACTGGGTTGCAATTGGCTGTAGTGTTCATAGTGAGCCAGGATGGAAGATAGTTTGATTGTTGCTGTGACTAACCAGCAGGGCTACGATATCAAAACTACAAACTGACCATATAGGATTTCACCGTTGCAAAAATCAACAACTGCCTGTGTGTGAGTGTGTGACCAACAACCACACAGCCTATGGACTACAAACTAATTTCCATGTGGGCCACATCCTGCACTGCCCACATTCAGCCCTACAAGAAATGTACTTCACCTCAGCACTGGCAGGCCAGTTTTGCACTCACGTAGGTGTGACCTAGTGGAGTGTCCACCCGTTCGTGTGCATTCCTGTCCCAGCCTGGCTGGTTTGTTTGTTGTCTCCCAGGTGTTTCCTATCTTCTAATCAGCCCCTGTGTATATATTGTAGTCTGTGTCAGTAGCTAGTTTGTCAGGTGTGTTACCTTGTTTCATACTCGCATAGTCTCTTCTTTTCCTGTTGTTCCTGCTACTCTGCATTTCTGTGTTTGACTTAAATTTACCTGTCCTTTGATTACATCGGCCTGCTGATTTACCAGTGTTTGACTATCCCCTGACCCTGCTTTCCCTTTTACCTATCAAATTCAACTGGTTTGCCTTTTGAATACCTCTGAGTGCCTGCGTTTGGCCCAACAGAGGCATAGTATCTCAATTAAATCCAACAACCTATATGTTAGCTGTCAAACATAACAAACCCTCAAAACTGGTAATAGGCAGCCCCTAACTAAACTATGTCCAGGACAGAAAAGTGCTAATCGGTGCGCTTACCTCTTCGTGAATCACATTGGCAGGGGACATCAGCATCGTTCTCTTGATAGGGATGTTCAGTAAAGTCTCTAGGCCTGCGTTGTAGGAGGCCAGCTGCAGCTCATAGTCCTGAAAAAGCACAATACAACTTTTATTTCATAGAATCGCATGATAACTCTCTCTGAGAGATAGGATGCAGGCACAGTAGAATGGGACTTCACTTATTGCCATGCAAATATACACAGGTATGACATGTATAAATGCTTTGTGTGGTGTATTGTTTAGCTAATGTACAGTATATACTTGCTAATGTACAGCAACGCTGTATAATAGGCCACTGAAATAGGCCGTTGGAAATGGAAATTGTGCACAGCAGGTGATTCATCTAAAACCAACCTTTATGGAAGCAGTAATGGTGTCTGCATCCTTCTGCACAGCTTCTACTTTCTCCTTCTTTCCTTTAATATCCGTGTGAAGTATCTGTCAAGGAAGAAAACAGCTATTAGATTACAGTAATCCAGTCTAAAAAGATTCTTGTAATTTTACTTGACCTTTGTTCCCTTTATGTTATAGATTAACATAGCAGTGTTCCAAGGTTACACGTTTTCTTGTTTTTGTAGATATGCTTCTTATAAATCTTTTGGGATGCAATTTTACTATTATAATCGGAAGTGAGGAATCCGTATTGTAACTTGGGGAAGGGGGGTAGAGCAAATGTTTATTTATATTCCAATCTCAAAAAGTTTAAGGAACAAATAAGTGATTCTTACGGTTCTGGTTATAATATATTATAAAGTGGTTTAAATGGATAAGAGGCCATTTAATTAATGATGCTAAAACACGTAATTCCTATGGCAATGCACTGTGAAGTCCTATTTGAGATATTAGTTAGACAGACATCTGGGACTTCACTGTAAAGGGAAGGAAACATGCCTTCTGCTGGTTGAGGTGGTCTGAGAGGGTCTGGATGTCGGTGAACTTGGACGTCTGCAGGCTGTCCTGGCGCTTCCTGGTATTGTCTATCCACTGGTTCAACAGGACGCTGTTCTGTTGATAATGCTTCAGCTGTTGCTCGTGTTTATCCAGGTCACACATTCTGTGTGAAGAAAGGCAGATGGTTTTAGTGAGATTACAGACTCAGGCACTGTATATGCATGATCATATTTACATTTACAGCATTAAGCAGACATTTCTATCCAAAGCTACATACAATTAGAACATGTATCAATAGAGGAATAGACCATACACCAGCAATGAGCAAACAACAACATATCCTATCAATGTGCTCAACCTTGTCGTCAAAACAATTTTAACATAAGACGTGTAAAAAAAAAAAAAGCAAGATTGAGTTGATTCATGTGTAGACCACCATACCTCCTGTCGATCTGGGACTGGATGTGGCGCCAGCGGCCAGACATCTTCTCCACCAGGTCTGAGTACTTGGACAAATCCACGTCACACTTGTGGAAGGGGTCTGCGACCTGGCTGTTCCACTGCACAGCTTTAGCCAGCTCTGTATCCATAGCATTCAGCATGCCTCTCTTCTGGTCCAAATCATACTTCATTTGCTGTTAATTAATGGAGAAGAATTAGTGAATCTACACATGCAGGTGGATGGATGCTAATTTGCTAGTTTGCATTGCTGTGCCAGCCTGTATGCGTTCAGACAGCGGTTCGGACCTTCAGTGTGCCTCGATAGCTTTGCACCTCCTGGAGATCCAGAGAGGTGGTGTCCTTCTCCGTCAGTCGTGCCTCATGGACCTTAACCACATCCTCAACCTGGAGCATTTGCTGCAGCAAGGCTTTTAGGGAAGTTAGTCTATAAAGACACAAAAACACATCATTTTACTGTAAGCTAAGACAGTGCCAATGGAATCACATAAAAACGTACCCGATACATAACCGGTAAAGCTATTTATTTCACAGGCCTTTAAGTAATTAAAGAGACCATCCACAATATCAAAATGTATTACGTTTCCAAACAAACATCTGTGAAAACACGTGACTCAAACATGTACTGTAAGTCATATCCTGGCAGCAGTTACTGGCAATTACATGCCAATATTTTATGCTATTTCAGATGGACAGGATTTGTCCCACAGAACACCGTTTAATATAAATCTTTTAAACCCTCGGATAGTTTATTTACTGCTAAAATGCCTAATTACATAAAATAATAATACTAATAATACAACCTTGAAATATTTATATTATTAGAAAAGGTCACAACACCAGATGCTAAATTAAATAAACATGTTTACTAAATACTATACCTTTGGAGGTAAGTTGAGCTGAGACCCTGTAGGCCCCCTATTTTCTGGTTGATAATGTCCAGCTCAGAGCGGAGGAACTTAGCCTGCTCTGAGTTGACAGATGTTCCCTGGAGTTGTGTGAGAATTGCTTCTCTCAGACGGAGATACTCGTCGCGGATAGAGTCTAGATCCTGGTGCAGGCTCTGCACAGCACAAAATATATATAATTTTAAGATAATACACACAGCACATTCAGCTCAAATAGACAGTGGAGAGATGCAGTATACATTCAAATCTTAACTTTTCTGCTATTTTTGTATTATTTTATATTGTTGAGTGTTGTATGTTGTATGTACTACTAATGGTGTGTTGTTTAACAGTGTGTTTGCATTTGTTTAGTTGGTTCAGTGCACTAATGTCCTGATCTTTATACAACGTGTACAAAGTCAATTGATTGGAACAGGTATTCCATGAGTGCTGCAGAGTATACTGGTACTTTGAACTATATGCTTTCTTCAGCTTGTGGACTGTGGCGCGAAAACGTCATGACACTTACGCCACATGGGGTTTGTAGTCTTACTAATTACATATTTTCACAGTCTTATACTCAGCAAATGCATGACAAACTGAGACTTTCTTGACTGGAATAATTTTCTTTTAAATAGTCAAACATCATATGTGTGCTTCGTGTCACAGAGCAAACGGTATCTAAAAATAATGTTATTCTCGTTGTTCTTGAACTTAGGTCCCATATTGCGGAAGTGACTTAGACTCTCTCTCTATATATTTACACAGTACATACAGTACATACAGTATATATATATATATATATATATATACACACACACATATATACAGTGTATATACAGTATATATATATATATAACACATATATACAGTGTATATACAGTATATATATATATATCTAAAGTGCTAGAAGCTACTTACACGCAGTCTCTGAAGGTTCTGTGAGCACTCGTGCACACTGTTGTCCCCCAGAGGGATGTGGAGGTGATAAGTGAGCCCAGACTCTGCCTGCTCCAGCCTCCGGCGGATGGCGCTGAGGTCGCTGAGTAGCGTGAGGCTGACAACTGAGCTGCTCTGGACCGGCGGCTTGCTGGGTTTCGGCGACTCTGTCTTTGGGGGCTCTGACTTCTTGGACTCTGTTGGATTCTGTTGGGTTTTCAGTTGCGCATCTAGCGTATGAGGGAGAAACGAAATGCAACGATGAAGCTAGCGTATGGTGTAACAGTGTGATCAGCTAAGCTAGTTAGTAGCTAACACTTCACTGATGCAAGAGGGGGACTTGTTGTTCCATATTACAAAAGACGAATGGGGCAAAACCGAAATCGAATGCAATAATTAGACGACGCGTCTCAACGTTTGCCTGGACATCCCTTGGCACGCCCATCCCACACCTGTGCGCTGAATGGCCAGCACTCTCTACATCTCTACACCTCCCACACGGTCACATGTATTTTTGTGCACAGTTAAACATAAACAGAGAGCAACAAGGTGTATCTTTAATGACATTATAGAGTCATTAGCCCATATGATGTACAGTACAGTACATACTATAATGTCAAAGTGCACCGTGTACCGATAAAAATAAATACTATAGTAGTTAGTTGTGAAGTAATAACGTATAGTAGCATTGATGACACTCACTGTTATTGGGCAGCTGAACGACCAGTGTGTCATAGTGGGTCTGCGCTCCTGCATACTGGCCCTGGATGGTGTTCTTGTCCTCTTCCTTGAACATATCAGAGCCTTGGCTAACACGCAGGAACTCCTGGTAGCGGCTCTCAAGTCGTTTGATAATACTGCGGTACTCCTCAGGACGCATGTTGGACAACTGTTGGCAACAGGATCCAGACGTTAGGTGAATGGAAACTGGACAGACGTCCGGATACCATGTGTGCTTTGTGTTGTTTGTCCAATCACATGATTCCAATTCACTACTCCAAACTACAACTTTAAAGTCATTATTTCTAAATAATGTTATTTAACAGCTACTGGAGATTATTATGCTCAGATACTATCACATCACACAAATCGTACACACTACCTTTTTTTAACAATTTATGAACTTATTTTATGATGTGTAAACACTTACCATGGAAAGAGTCATAGAGTTAATGTAATTGATGTCTTGGACACAATATTGCCAAGAGATGAGACTCTTGATGTTGATATACAGCTGGTTCCAGATGCTCATGATGGCTTCATAATACTGTTCATTCCTGAAAAATGTTGACACGTTGACATACAAAAGAAATACAAATGTGTGCCTGATGCTATGATAGTCTTCTTTTTGGACAGAATTATGGACTTTTTTCATTGATTTATGCTTTGTTTTTGTTGTTTTGTCTTAAGAAGGGTTTTATTTTGCATTGTACATTCCAACTTTAAACTGCCCTTGGCTTCAAGGCCACACAACATTCCACACATAATTTGTAACTGTAATTGGATACAACACAACTGACCACAAAACTGGAAAAGCCTGAACTATACGATAGGGAACCTTTAATGACCTCAGTATAGTTAAAAGTTAAGATAGTTCTAGAGTAACGTAGATTACTTAGTTGATATCTATGGTTGCCTTGTTTACTGCAGGGGTCTTACTTGTTGGCAATGCTGATGCTGATTGGGTTGGGAGGCGGGATGAGCAGGCACACAGAGGGGATCAACATGTCCATGCCGCCAGGTCCTGTCACCAGCCACTTGCTGCGCTGGGAGTTGTCCTTCAGGATGCCTTCATTCCCTTTCATAATTCCTTTCTAAAGTACAAGCACATGCCCACAATGTCAAACGTATGTTATTATTATTATTAAAGTAGTGTAACACGCTAGAAATCAACGAAGGGTGAGAACCAGAAGGGCGGAGGTGACATTATATCTGTATATATCTAAATAAAGCTCTTGATGAGCTCTTTCTACTGCCAGAAAGGCACAAGTGATTTCTTAATCAATCTGCAGTTATTCATTAAAAACCAAAAGTCTTAAATACTGAACCTACTAAGCCAGTTGGTGCCAAAAGGGAGTAACTGCATGACGCCCTTTTGGCATTGAGAAATGTATTAGAAAGCATATGGTAAGGATGTTTTATATTCTATTTTTATTTGATCACAATAGATTATTATTTATTTTAAACTGTATGTTATGCTTTGTCCATATTGTCATCAGATGGGCCCATGCATTTATGTGAAATTGATTAAACGTTTGTGCCAAAAGGGGCATTTTGTTTTGGCCCTCCTGTAAAGTTGGAGAAATGCCACTTAGGGTTCTCACCCCTCGACATAATATAGACAATGAATGTCTAGTTAAGCATTTTAGGCATTTATATTCTAGTCTATTTTACATTTGGTTGACTATTTACTGTCGGTGAAAAGCTCTATTTTACAGTAGTTAAGTCAGATCCTTGACTTGAGGTCGCTATTTTTTTTTTGTTATATATATATAATAATATTATATTATATATTATATATTACTAAATACTCTTTTATACACAATACACTTTTTGCGTGCTTGAAGAGAACTTGACACTCAAAACAAAGCCGGCAGGGGCCACAGAAACTTAGAAATGGAAATAAAAACACAACGTGTCACACCTAGCATCAAACACTTTAAAGGCTAGATTATATTGAGCTAAAATCCATATATACTTTGAACTCATTTAACAAATAGCCTGCATGTTAGCATACACCGGTGACCCTGATGCCTGTGGGTACATGTGTGAGTGCATGCGCACGGCTGTGTCAGCTGACCTGGTCTTGCTTGAAGTCACACAGGGCCTGGACCATGACAGGGCTGCTGCTCTTTTCGTCTGGGTTGCGGGGAGTCAGCCTGACGATAGCCTTGGACTTGTTGACCAGACTCTGCACCTGATTCTTATTCTCCATGATCCTCTCCTTGTATATCTAAAGATAGCACACAATATACTGGAATTTAAGAGTCATTGTGATCTATAAGAATCTATACTGTTCATTTCATTTGTTTATATTTCCCACATCCAGTGTGCTTGGTTAACCATGCACTTCAACACTACCTCTAGTTGTTTGATGAGATCAACTAGGTTGTCCAGTGGAGTATTCTTGTCGCAGGTGAACTTATTTCGAATGCTCTCATGTTCCCTCTGCAGCTTGCCGTAGGTCTCATTGGCCTCCTTGAAATACTGGAGGTGAGGAAAAGGTTGTTTGCACAAGAAACATACAAAAGTTATTTGTACATTGTTCCCTGGTCAGTGAGTCAGCAGCTTCTTGTGTCTCATGTAAATGTGGTAGAACAAGGCAATTGACCCCGAATGCTGAGTTATTGCTAATTCCAGGTACACTCTAACTGAAAATAGCAACACGTCATCAGCACAGCATATTTACCTGGCTGTATGCAGCGTTCTCCTTCAAATGAATGTGGATGCACTTGGTGATCTGCAGCAGCCAGCTCCATTGTGTTTGTAGGGTGTCCATGTAGGCCTAGAGCAGGACACACAGCCATATGAACACGTACGGTTTGGCTCATATGAAAATAATAATAATAATAATTATTATTTTAATAATAAACTATTTTAGTTGAGAAAATTATGTTAAAAGAATGTTGTTATTCATGTTTTCCAGGTTGATTTAAAAAACAGTATAATAATCAATTTAACAATAACTATTTAAAGGTATTAATAAAAAACGGATTTCAATCATATTGTATTATCATATCATGCATCGTATATCAAAATACATACTAATACTAATCTCTAATCACTGACAAGCAATAGATGCTCCTTTTATGAAGTATATAATTTATTGATAAGAGTGTGTATGGTATAGTGTTAAAAATGCAGTTGTTTCTTTTTACATGTTATTATAAATATAATGTGCATGCCATGTAACCCTTCCCCACCTCAATCTTGTCTGAGGCTGGATGGTTGTTGTTCAGGAGGCCATCCACTTTCACCTTCAACTTGTTCAGCTCCTTCTCCTTCTCCTCGAGGTCCCTCATCAGCCTCTGCAAGGAGAACAGCAAGAGAATTATGGTTTCAATACAGTATTAACATCAGTATATACTTTTACCTCCAGTAGCAAAAGATTTGAACAGCTACGCTTTTATGTCACTTAAATGTATAGTTACATTAAATTTTTCTTAATTTTTCTTAAAACTTGATATATCAATAAAGAAAAATGAAAGGGGGGCTTACTGAGTAGCTCTCTTGTTTCTTGGGGATATACTGGTCAATGTTTTTGTCCCCCCAGTCAAAGACCAGCTCCGCTTCCTCTTTCTCATTCACCCACATGATGGCACAGGAGATCTCCTCCAGGATGTTCTGGAGATCACGCAGCTGACCCAAACGGCTGTATGACATTTTCTGACAGAAGAAAAAGATGAATGAATGAAGAAGGTGAATGCAGAACTGTGTTCATTTAAGAATTACACCAAATAGGTAACTTTTGGTCCAACCTGCAGGCCGTCCCACTCCATTTCCAGTGCATGTTGGCTAGACTTGTCACCTCGCGTGCTCTAAAGAAAATATGCAAATTTGCGAATACAGTAAATAACCACCGACAATCACTGTATTACATTAGTACAAGGCAACAAGGTAAACTTGAAAACTACAGAAAATAGATAACATCAGGCTTCAATACGCAACATTTTTATTACATTTTTATATATTATATATAAAAAAAATATGTATTTTTATTAAGAATGACATACAGTACATATAACACACATTTTATATTCCAATTATTCCATTATTTAACAACTCACTCACCAATTCCTCTCTGGCACGGTCTACTTCCTGGCTCCTCTGGATAGTGCTGTGGTATTTGGTATGGCTGAGAATCTGCTGTTCAATGGCTGCTGGGTCATCGCCCCACGGAGCTGTCTCAATTAGACGCTACACAACATACGGTTCATGGCTTATTTATCAAAGAAAAAGGAGGCCCCTGATACCAGTTTACTGGCAAGTCCACTCTAAAAACAGAACTATTTGAGATGACTAAAACTAAACAAACAGAAACGTGTATGTGTTGTGTCAATTTAAATATGCCGTTCCCCCTTTGACCTCTAGATGTCAGCACGTTAACATAAAGTGGCTCCATTGTGTGTCTGGGCAACGAGAAAATATGTCAACTATTCCCCCAACTGGAGTTCACCGACCTCATCTTAGATAAGAGGCCAGAACTCCTTAACCACCCCCAACTAATCCCTCCCCTGCCCTCTCCTCTGGTACACTCCTTTTGTTTCTTCACAACTCCCTTCCTCTACAATTTACTGGAAGAAGTCTCACACAGTATTTCATGTGGAGTCCAGACGTGGAAACAAAAGAGACTCTTGTTGATTGCCTAGCAAAATGGAACAAACAGGACACAGGAAAGGCTAGGAGTGGAAGTAGGTCAGAGGGTGTCTGGTTTCCAGCTGTAATGGAGGCACTTTTCTAAACTAGATGTAAAGTCAAAGAAAGAACTAAAAGTAAAATAAAACTGAAAGAGTTTGAATGAGAAAAAAAGGAAAGTGTGTGTGTGTGTGTGTGTGTGTGTGTGTGGGGGGGAGTTACAGTAAGTGCAAGGGCGTTTTCCCATAGCCGTGTCAGAGACCGCCCAAGCCGGCACATCCCACAACAACCGAGCCAGTTCAGTGTCAAATTTCACACCTCTGTACCTTTTCTGTCCTTTTAACTGTTGCTTTGCTGCCTTACTTACTATTTTCTATCTCTTTGTTTCTCTCTTACTATCATGGCTTCTGGCAGCGTGTATGGATGCTTTTATTTATAATTGGTCAGAGTTTGAGATTAGACGGGTTCCGCACATGCACTTCCCTCTTCACACGCATTAACATTCAAATCACTTAATACACACACACACACACACAAACACACACACACACACACACACACACTCACACACTCACACCTGTTTACATGGGTTCATGAGTGTTTCGTGGGAGAGAATCACACATTTTCAGGGGCGTTCCAGAGCGATTAAGTCATAGTGACATGTTGACAGTTGACAACGCTACAGTGCCAGGAACTCACCTTCTGTTGAGCAATCCAGGCGACGGCGTCGTTAAAGCCCCTCCCACCATCCATGGAACCTACACTCCCTCTGCTTCGTCTTTGGGTCATCTGAGAGAGAGACTGCTGGAACCCGCCCTGCATTTTCTGGAACTGATCCACGCTGTGGTGGGAACAAAACAAGGTGAATCTTCAAAAGAGCACACCGAACGCTGAACATCAAAGGCTGCAGATATGCAAATATTGATTGGGAACACAAAACAGACACGAGTTTAAGACCCCTCCAGTCTTTATGATAGGATATTGTTTCAATATAGCACATGTATAGCCAACCACGGTGGGAACTAAGAACGTACAATTTGAAGCAAGGCACAGCGGACGCTATCATGTCAGCACGTGAGCATGGCGGTGCCTCACTCGCTCACAGAGCCCATTCTACTGTACCTTCTGAAGAGGTCATGAGGTACACGCATTTGCTGAAGCTCCAGACCACATCTATTCAACTGCTCTATGCACTCCGACACCATGGCCATCTGCCTGTCGATCTCTGCAGCCGGGCCCCCCTGCAGCATCAGGCAGAACAGAACATTCATACTTATCACATTCCACTCTGGCATCTTTATAGAGCTTATTAAGAAGAGAGATGCCCGATTATTATATGTAATGTGCATGATCAGAATGATTCTGTATTGTAAAAACAAAACTGCCAAATGTACAATATTTTATGACAAGGTAGTATTAGGACACAGACATCTTAAAGAAAAACCTCCATGAAGCTGTCAATATTGTTGACATTATTAGTATGTGGAATAATAATAATAATAATAATAATAATAATAATAATAATAATATAAGACAAATATGGCATATCAGTGTGTGACAGTGTTTGTGTGTGTGTGTGTGTGTGTGTATGTGTGTGTTATACGTACAGTTTGCATAAGATGCTGCAGATTCTGCAGGTGTCCATTACATTGGCTATGTAGGTGCAAAGCCTTGGTCTGGATGGTCTGCACACTATACAAAAAATGTATTACACTTTTACTTAATATACTATACAACTATTGCTTTACACCCGTTTTATAGCCTACAGTAGGCTATGTTGGTTTGAGCTTGATTAGTTACAAAACATATTCAATTATAGCTTCCCACATTATTTCGTGAAGAATAGGCCACATTGTCATTATCGCCATGTTATTATGAAAAACTTACGTTGCGGCGCCACCTGCTCCTCCCCCCATACTGACTTGAGTTTTCTGTCCCCCACCACCGGCACCGTGCATGGACGTTCTAGTGAACCCGGCGTAGTTATATGCCTCCTGGAATTCTCCTGGATAGCCGTTTCCACCAACGAACACATCGTTTCTAAAACTAGTACTTGCCAGATCTTGTCTCGAATTACTTCTTGGCCCCATGGTCGGAAGCCTCGAATGAGAACCGTACATACTCATTTTTGTTTCAGTTAAGGTCCAAAATACTGTTACGATTATTGTTTCTTGAATATGCTACTATTGTTCTACTCTACTGTCCAAGGAGGACAGAACTTTGTGCGAATCCTCCCCGTCGCCTGTTGCGCAGAAACTGTTCTCTGAATAGACGGAAGATGACCGAACTGGGACCAAGAAACCACACCTTGTCGTGTTTACGGAACGCCTCCTGTACCTTGGGAGTTGTAGAGCAGCGCTCCTGTCTGTCCTGTGTGGGAACAGTGTCTAGATTTAACCGTGCAACTAAATACATAAATAAATAAACAATAACTCGATTATATTTTTGAGGTCTAAATTAAATGTGACAAATAGAAATGCCCATCTATTTCATTTAACTATTTTTTTCTCTTTATTTTAAAGGTTATGGTTGTTTTTATTAAAACTATAGACCTATTTGCACCCATATTTCTATTTGTCGATATGTCGATATATGCCTAATTTATCTATAACATACCTACCCACACATAGACAGGCGAACACACGCAATATCAGACGCACACGCGCATACAAGAACACGGGGTGTGTGTTTAGGAAAGTGAAAGGCAGTAAAAAAAAAAAAAACTACTGTTGGTAGGTTGGGTCACACTCACACACCCCTTGTATGAGTCACGAGTCAGATTTCTTTTATTCCCACTGTCCATGGGAAAATAGGCTGCAGCCTAATCTGAGAATATGTCACGTATTGAGACAACACTGTGTTGGTGACACAACAAGACGTGTCTAAAGACGGACACAGAAACTTAACACATAATTATAACACTTAATAATAACAATTATGTGTTTAAGGAATGATGCTGGAATAATGATCTGCCCTTTCGTAAAAGAATATAGTTGATGGTGGACTTTCTCGATGGACAAACTGTGCCCTCTGTTGTTAACCCTAGAGAGCGAGAGAGAGAGAGAGAGAGAGAGAGAGAGAGAGAGAGAGAGAGAGAGAGAGACTGGGCCTACAATACACCCTAATCTGGAATGTCTCACCCTGTCCACTTCTCTTGCATTGATAATATGTGTTATTTATATTATGAAGCCCTCTGTACTGTAATATGTTTATCTTGCAAATCCATTGTAACCAGACTTGTTTGAAAGGCTAGTCACAGCCTAATCACACACTCAGACACACCCAGTTTTTTCCCTCAGCTCAAGTGTGGCCTATTTGCCGTCTTCCACAAAGCGCAAAAGGCTTCTCTTGCCAAGTACAACCACCAGCAAGACAGGACAAGATCAGCCTAATAACAGGTACTGCCCTTAACGAAACGGACAGCACAGTCTGCAACTTTTTTAAACATACACCAATGCGTGATACAGTGAGTAAAGCGCATTACAGTGTAATGAAACTATTGTGTGGGCGGGTGTTTCAAACTCCTATGCCTGCCTTGTCAAATCAGTGTTCATTATGGACAAATATTTCTGGTAGAATTGCTAGATGTCAGAGTAGTCACCACACGTCAAGGTGTGTCAGCCAAGGGTTGGGTGTTCTTTGTGAAGACTGTCATCACTCTTTTCATGTCCCATGTTTTAGAGGGTGTGGTACAATGTGCATTCCCCCGACTGTCAGACAACGACGGTGAACGAATGAATGCATGCATAGAGTGTCAGCGCAAGCAGAATAACCTTTGGCCACATGCATACGCAGACATGATGAATCATTAACTTTTCATTTGGCCACTCTTCAAAGAGCTTCACTGCTAGATTGACGGGTTCCTGTTATTTATAACAGAAACGGTAGATACTTGATCATTTCGCAAAAGCAATGCCAATCTAGAAAATGCAATAAAAAACAATAACCCCCCCCCCCCCTCCCCGGTTACAGCAGGTACATAATTATTCAAAAAAGAATACTAAAGACAAAGGTGAGACAAAGGCTGCATTGAATGTGTGTTTTTGTCCCTTTCCCGATAAGTGGTTTAGAGACAGTGTTTTATTATACAGTTCTGTAAGTGAATTGTAAACAGGAAAGACACCTGCCAGACACACACCTGATATTACCATCGCATATTACCAGGCAGACATCAGGCTATGTCATCGACAGCTGCTATCAGATGGCTCATTCTCTTTACATGTTTTTTCATGCAAATAGAATGATCACACTTCCTTTGTGAAAAGCTTGGGTCTTACTTTTAGCAATTCAGTGGCACTTTACAGATTTTTGTGTCCATAACAAATGTATAAAATACTTTATACATAAAATATTAATAAAGACAAAAATGTTTACTACACTTTATTGAATTATGTTGCTATGAATGGGATTTAGTTCATAATGTTTGCTATATGAATGAGATGAGTAGGCAATGTCAGCATGTGTGCTGCTAAATGTTTGTAGCACACTAGTCCCGCTAAGATATCTGTTGTCAATGTCAAGTATGCAACCCACCAACCAGTAAGACTATAGCTTTGGAACAAAGTGTTCTCTCTAAGGGTGTGGTTTATTTCAACCATAACATTAGATTTGTGCCTTTTGTAATCACAAAGAAGGTGAATGCATCACAATGAAACGGCTGTACATTTTCTTCCATCTGTAAGCGTCCCTAAAGGAAAGTCTAAAGCAAAAGACAACATGATGAGGATTATAATTAGGTATTCCCAAGTATAAATGACAGAACAGGAACTGTGTCTGAAAAAGGTTTTAAGTGATACACTGCACAGAGAAAGCCGGGGGCACACCCTGAGAGCTTTATAGCAGATTACCTATCAGTTCTTATGACCAACAGCCTGACGATATAGTCAAACAGATATACACAAGTTGGCTCATGCAGTACATAGGTGTGCCTCAACACACCTTGGTTTCCATGAGGGAAACAAGCATTTTTAAATTATAACAAATGAGAATGAGCCACTGGTTTCTGTTGGCAAGTACTCATATGATACATCGCTGTGCATGAATATGAATACTTGTCTGTGGCCCTTTTATTGCAACATCACAATAACAAGTAATGCAGACAAAGCAGTTTGTGATACTTTACTGTTGCTCAGCATTTTGCATATTTGCCAGTAGAGGTCAGCAATGTTTAACAAATGGTAAAACACTTCAGTTCCTGCTGCAATGGCTTTGTTAAAATGCTGCATCGATTACTTTGGTCCATTGATATTGGACATTGTGTCAAATATTGTGCGAACATAGAATAGTTAGTATGTATAATTCACAGTATATTGTGTCTTGATTGTTAAGTAAACATTACCTAATAGGTTAAAACAATGTGGCTGGTTTCACAGACATGGATTAAGGCTAGTCCGAGATTAATTTTTTCAATGGAGGTTTTAATTTAATTTTTATGTTAGTCTTGGAGTAGACTTAATCCATGTCTGTGAATCTGGTCAATTTAGTTTAATAGGCTGTTCAGGACTAAACAATAATTCTAGTTTAACCATATACAATGTAGTTCACTTTATGCCCGGAAGATGGTAGCATAGATCATTGCTAAACAATGCGCTGCAGCGTTTGCATACTATAAGAGCGTTTGTCACGTGGTAAATTGATTCGTTGAACTAGGCCTACTAACTAAACAGGTTTTACTGTAGAATGTAGATAGATCCGCATTTGTTTTTTCCACAATGAGATGAAATAGGTCTAACATAAATTGTGAAAGAAAGCACAGACAGCTCTGCAACTGAAGTAATTAGGCTATAAACCTTTTACACAATTTTAAGAAATAATAGGATGGATGGTCAGTATGGCTATATATGGAGTTTTATAATGGCACATATTAGCCCATATTTCCAACCATATTAACTTAGACAATTAATTAATATATTAGGCTCGATATAAAGACATTAACCATAGGCCGGTAATGACTTAGAGCAAATGGCAGATTGGTCAATCGTCAGCTGCCAGAAACAACCGAGAAAGGCTTTCCTCCTGTTCAAACATTAGACGTTCTTATCAAAGGCCACGTGACTTTGTGCTTATCAACATGGATTAGGGACGGGGAAAACAAATACCCCCTCTTCAACGTGGAGTTTTTGTCAACTGTTATAATAAACAATTCATGTTTTGTACAGTATTTGTACAGTGTGAATCTTCAGTATGCAGTATGTACAGTGTTGGACCATGCGAAGCACCTGGTAGAAAACGGAATCGGGTGTCGTCTTTAAACGTCATACAGTATAGGTCCATATTTCCGTTTTGCTTGCTTGGCCAGGTGTGCTACCTGTAACGACCTGAGACAACTGGAATTAATCACTTTGCGAGACGCCATTGTGACTTTTTTTTTACAGAGAAACCAACACAAAAACAATGGTTTACAAAATAATACAAGATAGAACGCGATACATTGATAACAAAGCCTTCCTATGTCACACAAATCGCCTTTCTTCGCGGTTGTTTTAGCCTGCCAGTCCAGTGCGCGTTCAGCGGCGGCAGTCCACACCACTGCTTCCTGATAAGAAAAAGAGGTGCGTCTTTTTCCATTCCAGTGATTGACTGAGTTTCCCTACCCGAGAGGGGGCATTGACGCATTGTGGAGTCGACAGGGGTAGCACTGCCAACCCCGGCTGCGCTACAGACGCATCCATGAGCGAAACCGCGATGGCCGTGGTGCAGCTCGAAACGGAGGACCATCAACCAGAGAATGGCTTTGTGTCCCCCGAAACCACGTCTCCGGGGTTGCTGACACGCATTGACGAATGTGTTTTGCCATTTCTCGGGGGATTTGGGAAGTACCAGAGACAGCTAATTGTCTTGACGTGGATTCCAGCGTTATTTATTGGATTCAGCCAGTTCTCGGACAATTTCCTACTTGCACAGCCTATTAATACATGTGTGCAACCTTTGACAAACACGACGAATTTAACCTATTCTTCTTTTATTAATGGGGCAACTAATGGCACCCCTTTAGCTCCTATTGATGCTAACGAGAGTTATCGCACAAACGATGACACGCAGTGCATGTGCAAGGAGTGGACGTTTGAGCTACAAACGGGACTTGTGCGGAATGTGGTTACCAAGGTAAGCTATCTGTCCACCTTGGGCATAAAACAGGGCTAGCATTAGCGTCCCTATTTAACTCGTAGCCCAGTCCTGTATGGATCGATACATTGTTGTGCTAAGGGTGGTTGTGGTGTGGAAGGTGGAGGGATCTGTGCCTGCTTAGAAATAAAGCGCTCAAAGCTCTGCGGTCTTCTGTTATGATTGTAGGCTACATGTATACTGTACCAGCCGCATATGTGATTTTGTTGACATCCTTTTATCTTCTATACTATTATGTTTTAGCCTTATACACAGGAACTGTGATACGTCCACCATTCAAGGGGATTTCTCACAATGTCCGATACTATTCTCATCAACAATGAAATCCGTTCCGTTAACCAGATGGCTCTGTGACTACTCAATTTAGGACAGTGATTGTTACATTGTATGCGAGTCTGCATCCAACGTACAGTCCGGGTTGGCATGAGTCATACCAGCGGCTGACAAAAGGTGCTAGACTACAGCACCTATCGCGGATAGATGCCGACGGCACTCTTTGTCAAAGCCTCGCTAAAACATTTAATATAGCCTAATCAAAAACAAAGCAGCATATTTTTATTTGGAGCAAAGGGCACGGACGGTCACTGTCAATATACACTGTTGAACTCTTTGGAAAACACCCTCTATCCCCTCCCCTCCCCCTTCCCCCAAACATAACCTGTCCTAGCACAAATCTATATTCTGTCTGCCTCTGCCCAGGCAAATGTGTAGACATCTAGTAGCAACGGAGTAGTAGCTACAGGAATCATTCTATATATTATTACACCTTTCAGCTTTTCTACCATTTTGGATGATGTATACTGTAGGCCCAATGGCCTATATTGGGTTTCCTTGATCTGAGAGGTTAAGCAAAGTCACAGACTGTCGAATGTGCTCTTTCCAAAGACGATCTTAGTAAGCACCACCTTTTTATGTGATAGGCCCACATAACACTATTAATAGTAGTAGTGTTGAAGCCTAAGTTTAAATAAAATTATTTAGTTTTTAACAAACTAAAAACTAACTGATCCAATTTCATCTGTGATGTTTCCTTATTGTGCTTTCCTAAATTACTGCTTAAACATTTTGTCTGTAGAGAACAGCAAAAGTCTATAATGCTGATGAACACACCGTGTTTCTAGGTGTCACTGTGAAGCATTCATTCTGCAGGATATTCGGTACATATTCCTTTTATCAACTGCTCGGTATCATGTTTGACACCTGGTGTTCTGTCCTGTGCTACGTAGTTTTGGCCTGCGACACACAGCTGCCCCCCACTGATGCCAACAGCCTGTCTGTCTATCCATGAAAATGCCTGCATAGCAAATAAAATGCAAGCCCGGCATTTCACCGCATCAAAAGCAAGAAGGCAATTTGATATGTGCTTTGATTGCTGCCATTTTTGGGGGATATGGGGCAGATATTTTGGGAGTCATTTGACACACTAAAAACTCAATAGTGTACAGTAATAAGCCTGGAGCTTATCATAGCAGATGTAAGTTAACCTGTCAATCAAATGCACATTTAGTGCTTCTTCAGCAGTTAATAGGGTGGTTCAATGATTCATATATGACCAGCTATTTAAATACAAAAGCTCACGTATTTAGAAAGGCCCCACACATTGTTTACACTATACTACCAGAGCAGTTTTTGACAAGACTTTAACAAGGTCACACTAAGGAGAAATTGTATGAAAAATGTATATCCACAATCCTATGACATCAGTGAATTGTGCCACATTGTGGAACACCACCAGGATTTAACAGGAAGGGATGGCCAGACTAATTCAGCCAATGTCTGCACAGACAGAAAGGCATTGACTATACAGCTTGCCAACCGTCTTAAATATGCTACTGGGCTTTTAGTCAAAATGTACCAACCTACTCTTACAAACCTCAACCAAATCCTGCTTGAATACACGTTCATGAGAATTCACATTGGTGTGAGTATTTCACAGTTCTACACTGTAAAGCATTGTTGGAATACATCTTGATTTGCACATTTTGCTGAAGGTAATAATAAGAAGGCTCTGCAGTGGAATATCTTAAGTGGCTAATGTGGAGGGACCCATTCTAACTGAGCCGATCCCCACCTCAGGGCTTGTCATAATTAGACCAGGCCACAGCAAAATGAATCCATCATTACTTGGAGACCGATAGGGTCTCTCAGCACTCTGTTCGTTGCACTTGTGTTCAGATAGATGGCAGGTGAATATGCTGGCTGGAGACATGGAATGAAACACCTCATCAAATGGAAGATTAACCTCTGCAATGAGCCCTTATGACGTTACTGAATGGAGACATTTGATTAGTGTTGAAGCACGCTATTGTGTGGATTTTATGAGCATCTGCAGAACTATGTCACAGTACATTGGTATTTAATCTCCATATATATTTAATGCATAATACAGAGTAGTACAGTATGTTTTGTTTAATGAGCTTGCATGAAGCCAATGTGACTTATTATTATATTACAACTTTAATGTATCTAAAGAACCATGCATTATCTAATAGTAAGGCAATAAGAAAGCCTTTACCAAAAACTATGGACTGAACAGATGAGTTGTAGTAGAAGTACAGCACATTGCTGGGGACACCCTGCTGTTGAAGATTTCACGATCCAAAGAGCTGGAACCCGATACTCCGCTTTATCACCCTGCTAGGCTTCTCCCAGTGTGTCCCCTCATGCTGTTTACCCAGCTGGCTTGTGCAGACCCCAGATCAGTGTGGGACAGTTGAAAACAGGCTCAGCTGTCGAGAGGGGATGACATCCGTTACAAAATGCCAAGTCAGCACACAACAGGACAAGCCACTCGTTGGAAGGAAAGACACTTGTGCGACTACAAGATAAAAGAGTGCAGTGTCTGTATGTGCGTGTCTGTTTGAGAGAGAGAGAGAGATAAAATAGCTGCATGCTTGTTTGTGCTGAGGGTTTTTAACAGAGTGAACATGGTGTTAGGGACCTGTGTCTTTTGGAATGGCTTGTACATTATGTAGGATTAGATTATTAATCCCAGGTTAAAGTACAGTACAAATGGGACACTATGTAATAATATGTGACGGGTATCTCTTCCAGTATCCTATTAACTCCTAAAATGTCAAATAAATCCATTATCGATTGTACTACAACTACAAGGATTAAAGAAAATATTGTCATTAGTCTTGGGGACCTATTTTACACGTCAACAGTATTGTATTTCATACTTCAGTGACAAATATTTGAAGTACAGCCACACCTATATAATGTAAACAGCCAAGAACTGCAGTAGGTTTCCCTGTCCACACAAATTCCAGTTAGATGGCATTGTACGTTTTTATTCTGTCTGATGTGCAAAGGGATGTTGGTAATGTGTGATGTGTCACGGATATATCACCTTGTTTCTTAAAGGGGAATTCTGTCCAGTATCCATTCAGACTTTTCTTTTCTACCCGTCCATCTCTCAAACTGCACAGCTTTTATGACTGAAATTGAATCATACTTTGAGTTTAGAGCGCTGTTGACACTCATTGACTATAATGAAAACAAAATGGGCCATCAAACTGTTTCCTTTTGTAGCATGTAACGATAATGCCATAAAAACATCCCATTGATGTGGACAATTCTTTATTTTAAGAGAAATTGTCCATTGCACAAAAATACAACCAAAAAATAGAACCAAAAATACAACCAATCTTGGCTATTTTTACATCATTAACATTACCAAAGGACACATTTTTCAATGTCCCAATGTCTCGTTATAATAGGACACAATTTCCCATATAAATTACGATTTCCCATCCGTTCTGAATACTGTACTCATTTTGTCTCCAGCCTCAACTACTCCAGCTATTGTATGTGGTTTCCAGCAGTGTGATAAGACAATGTAAGAGCTTCGTACTGGGAATGAGAAAATACACTGCTAACTAAGGATATGGTCTGTTGCTAGGCAGTAACTATGCAGTAGTGTTCCACTCTTCCATAAATACTGTAGATATAAATAGGATGTTTACATTTGTTTTTCATTAAATTAGCTTTCCATTTATCTAATATTTTACATTCTTGCCAAGTTGCCATTGTTTTCTCACATTTCATATTTATATGCATGGGTAATTTTATTGTACTAATAATCTACCATAACTCTTCCCTTTCCTCACTTGCCTATGGTATTTAAAACCTCCTTCAGTGTTCCCCACCACTTCACACTGACACCTTTGTGACACAAAAGTGTTATTATTTTTTCTGTTGGGTGTGACAACCAAATGTTATATGTGCATTGCAGAGAAGGATCATTCTCCTTGAACCTTTTAGAATGTTTGTCAGGTAATCTACCACAAAACAGTTGCTGGGTTTGCGCTGGCCACATCCTGCATGTTAACTGATTATACTACATGTCAGCTTGACTGTCTGTACAGTGACTTCATTTACATTTTTACAGTATATAAAGCGAGATTGTAGCCATAAAGAAATGTATTGAACTGCCGCTTAAGACTGACTAGGTATACTTTCTAGCATTTTACATTCCTTGATGTAGCTACAACATCAACTTTGTGGTTTATCAGTTTACAGTACATACAGTACTGTAGCCTCATGGGATTTTGTTTCTTTATACACTACCAAACATTTCCAGTGCTATGCTTAACAACAGTATTACCAGACAATCACTTCTCTGGTGTGGTGGTCATGATTGTGTTGCTATAGTTGCATTGAGCATCTTTGATTCTGCACCAATTAATAATTGGTAATTCCCAGTGCTGGTCTTCTTGTGGTCACCCACAAATGTTGGCACTGCACACTCATTGAGTTCTTATCTAGACGTGTAGTCCCCGTCCTCCCACAAAATGCACTCAGTTTCAATTAAGTCATAGTTCATTTTCACATACGTGGATTTCTTGTGATAGAATTGCATAACAGCCAGAAGGAACTCTGTATATATTCTTTTTCTGTCCTTGCTGACATCGATACTGAAACTGTGAATGGCAGGCATGCCTGGATCATGTGATAGCTGGGTGGCTCTTGGTAATCCCGTAACATTCTTTCTGAATAGGTCACATGAGGTTATATGGGTTTTGAGAGCCATTCAGACAAACAGGAAATTGCAGTCACCTCCAAAAGTGAGCAAGTAATGCAAAACATTGTTTTTGCTACACTGAAGACAATACAGTTTCTGATCTGAAGTTGTATATGAGACGTCGGAACAGATTTTCAGCTTTTATTTCCTTATATATTCATCTAGATGTGAAAATTGCACCTTTTTGTATCAGACCACCCACCCACATTTTAAGTGAGCAAATTAATGCAAAGGTTAAATAACACTTAATATTTCATGGCATATTCCTTGCATCAAGCCTTCACTGACATCACCAAACACCTGATTTCTTCTTTTGTGATGCGTGTTAAATGCAGCCTCTTGCAGTTGATTGTTAAAAGAGCTGTAAGTGTGATTCAGAGCTTTACATTTAGTGTCATATGTTAGAAATACCATATGCATACATTAGCTCTTAATGACATTCTCTGTGAGACTATACAATAGGAGATGGCCTCTCTTGTCTCTATGAATTCATTTAGATTTTTACAGCTTTCTGACCAATCAGGGCGTTTTTACCTGAGTGGTCTGTTGGTTTACAGATTCTAGCTCTCTGTAGTTTTTATTTAATTTTAATTTAACTTTTAATTTAATTTGCATCTCTGAAATCTTACCTACAGCAGGTTTAAGGTCTGGTGATAGACTGTATAAAACCTTTCACTTTAAGCGCAAGCCTTTGATATACAAAGGCCTGTTGCTATACCTTCGTTAAATAAATAAACCTATAGATGTATGCAAGTATTTTATATATTTATATATTTATATATTTTTATTGACAGTTATCTTTGTCTTGTCCAGTTTTCTGGTGAAGGTCTGCTCTGCCTTGTCAATAAATCAACCACGGGACCATTGGTGACTTGGTGTGTTAAGGCAGAGCAGAGATGGGACAGGGTTGTGTCCAGTTGCCCCTGAGCACCTGTTACAGTTAACAAACCCCTCGCCTTCATGCCGGTCCGCTTTACAGACAAAGACATGTACAGTATATAGCAGAGAAATGAGAGAACCCTTGCCCTCAATGTGTAATCTTCAAATGCCCTTTAACTGGGATTGCGTGTGTGTAGGTCTGGTATAAAATATTATGTCCACATTGTTCCTGAATTGTCTATGATTTAGAATTTTACATGTATGTTTTTGACAACTGTTAACATCACTAAATGTACATACTTTTCTGTACATTGAACGCTGAGGCATGGAATTAGCAATTGAATGAATGTTAACATACAGTAAATTAATTTTTACACATGGACACACTGCATTGTTTGCACTATTGGAGTCACTGCTCCTTGGGTTTCCTTTGCCTTATTAGACCTCTGCTTGTGTTGAAGTTTGGCGGAGATATGTGTCAAAGAATCTAAAAAGATCAATTACCACATCTGAACAGCCCCTGGCCTTATTCATAACCTGTGAAAGACATATTGTGTACACTCAAAACAATCTGTGTTCCTTACTATCAGCAAGTCAGATTTAGTACTGTAAGGTCTGCACACACCCAGATATTCTCCAGAGAAGCAACTGGGTCGATTTATTTACAGTATGGGGTATATACATAATGGGTTTATATACAGTTTTAATATTAAGATGATTAGCATAGAAATACATACAGTAGTATGTTGAATGTTTTAAATATTATCACTGCTTTTATGACAATCAAAACATTTACTCTGGAAAAAAACTGCAGCCTATAAATATGGTATATTTTCTGTTTACAGTGGAGTCTGGTATGTGATTCGGCATGGAAGGTCCACATTGCAAAATTCTCTCTCCTAGTGGGCTCCATCTTTGGGTACTTGGTGTTTGGAATCCTGGCTGACTGGTAAGATGCTCTACATTCACTGTAACATGAACCAAGCCATTTGTCAAGTATAATGCTGGTTGTGTGCAATCACATAAAACATTCATGCTACATGGGCATGTGTGTACAGTACTGTAGCTGCATTCCAGCTGCCCGAATGAACAGTATACTGAGGCAGCATATGTGTGCAACAGCCTCATCAGTTGACATGATGTGTGCGTGTGTGTGGGTGCAGTCCCTTGCGTGGGCATTTAGACAGAAAGGCAATGTAGATCCTTTCAAACAAGAGATTACGTAGTGATTAAAGTTAAGAGATATTGTGGTGGTCAGATAGTATTGCATATTAAAATATATAAAAATGAATGCCTTAAAAATACTTTTTAACAATGGAATGACACTAGATTTTCCACACTATGCCTTTTAATTGCCATCCCATTCTCCATTTAGGTTTGGCCGGCACCCTGTACTGATCATCTCAGTACTGTTCATGTTGGTTTTTGGTCTGACTGTGGCGTTTTCCATCAACGTACCCATGTTCAGCACCTTGCGCTTCTTTGAGGGCTTCTGTCTGGCAGGAATCACCCTGTCTCTCTACGTCCTGAGTAAGTCTTTTAACATTCACCCTTAGCCACAACGTTTTCTTTAATATCCTAATATCCTACAAAATGTTCTTAATAACTTCCATATCTGTTTTTAGGTTTGCTGCATTATATATATTTTTTTGTTGATATTAGCATAGGAAACTCCTCTTTAAACACTACATAAGTAAGGACTGTGCAAATTCTCTGGTACATTCAATCATCTCATCAAATGGATTGGTACCATATCTCTCAAAATGTGTTATCTGCGTAAGGTCTGGATGGCCAAAGCATTTAAGTGCTATATAGTAAGACATTTCTTAACTAGGGCTGTCCCGAATACTATTTTACAGGTTTTGAATACTTGATGGTATTTCCGAATGAGTATTCGAATACTCTCTCAAAAACACCATTAAAAACACTCAAATATAATTAAGTTAAGAGTAACAAGTAATCTTCGATTCCTAGCTTCAAGGAGCACACATGTAAACATAGCCATGCACTCAAAATGGCCACTGTGATTGACACTTCAATTGACCCAGTCAGAGCTGTCCAATAACATGTACCTCTTGTATTAGCCAATAAGAGTGTGTGTTGAATGAATAGCCTCGCTCTCTTCTTACAAACGAAGCCAATTGCAATCAATTGTGTTGATGACACAGTGTAGGACAGGCAATTACATTTCAACATGTGGGTTTATATGGAG